>JASBVH010000079.1:0-49249 GCA_030141595.1 Chydorus sphaericus | reverse complement strand
AACCTAACCTAACCTAACCTAACCTAACTAACCTAACCTAACCTAACTAACCTAACCTAACCTAACCTAACCTACCTAACCTAACCTACCTAACCTAACCTAACCTAACCTAACCTAACCTAACCTAACCTAACCCAAAGTATTTTTTCAACTTGTTTTTGTCTCGAGTCCAGTCCCCTACTAGTATTATCTATCTATGCATGTACTTAACCTTCGACACAGGATTTGCGCAGTCTTCACCTCGGTTGACCGGATCAAGATGGCGCCTAATCCCTCGAACAGTGACTGCGCGCGAAAGATAAGCTGGACTGCTCGACCTCGTCGACCTTGCTCTCAGTGACCTCAGAAAGCCGCTTATCATTTTACATGTAGCTCCACCCTTTCATAGTTGTTCTCAGTAACTCTCAATCGGTTGAAATGTCATTCGCTCTGTAACTCGAGTCCGTAAAGGACGTTGTACAATTACACTCAGCTTGAATCACTCTCAACCGGACTCTAAGTTTTTTCTCATTTTTTCTCATTTTTTACTTTTTCTATCTCCACTCTTGACTTCTCTCACCCACCAACTTTTTTTCAGAAAATATTTTTTCAAACTTTAATTAATTTTCAAATTTTTTTTTTTCCAAGTTTGTTTTTTTTTCAGAAAGACTTGCAGCTGCCTTGACCATCCCGCCGAAGCGCTGCCTGATTTTTTGTTAAAAGTGAAGAATTGTTGTGTACCTTGAAACTTTGTCTAAATTCTTTGAGGAACTCCGTAATTTTCCTAATTAACCTACCCCTCACACCGTAAAAAAGTGTGAGTCGACGGAGCGCTCTTTTTTCCATTTTTACTTTATGTCTCTGACTTTTTTCGGGTTAAATCTCTGAATCCCTGTCTCGGAACCTCTGGTTTATCGCCAATTTTTCGAGCTGGCTTTCGGTTTTTTCTCCCAATTTTTTTCGAGTTAATCTCTTCTCCGTCTCTGAAATTTTTTCTCTCTCAGAATGGCTCTTGAGCTTATATATAAGCGTATGTTACTCCTTCCCAAGAATTCTGTGTCTTCCACTAAAGCCGCTTTGGCAAAGCAACAGGAACGGCAACTGCCCCAGGCGATACTGCGCCTGCATCGCTGTGACTCACCCACGGTGACGGTAGAAGATGTAACGCCGCCACCCAAAGTGCCGACACCGGCTCCGAGAAGGACACCCGCTCCGAGCCGCCTGGATCTGGACATCAGTCGTCTTGGCGGCATCCTCGCTGAACTGGATGTTCTCTTCGCCGAAGCCTCTTCTCTCGCCGACAGCCGTGAATGGTCCGAAGAAGACGTGGATGCCGTCCAGGCAACCCGCCTCTCTCACCCGGATCAGCAAAATTTGTATAAATCTACTTCTCAACCTTCATTATCTACTTTTTTCAAAGAACTTCTAGACGGCCGGAAATCCGACAACGCTGCACCAGCCCAACCTGGCAACACTGCATCACCGAAAAAGAAGAGGAACCGAAGAAAGAAGCAGACGAAGTCTGCTGCCCCTGTCCCTCCCGCCTCTGAGAAAACTCAGAAAAGGAAGGATGAGCGGTCTGGCAACCTCGCAAACCACCGTCGGAGTGGTCCCCCTAGGCGACCTGAAGCAGCGCTGGATGTTCATCACCGGGATCTACCGGAGAACAGGAAGTTACTTGCTCGAACCCGAAGGGTTCGGGAGGAGTACTGCCGCCGCTTTCACGTGCCGCTGAGGGGATTCCGGAATAATGGCGATCGACTTGAGGCCCTCATTGCCAACCGGCCCGCTGACTATCACCCCATCAAGAATCTAAGAGTAGTATCGTCTCATAATTGATTTCCAATTCTTATTTTTCGAGTTAATCTCTTATCCGTCTTTGTTATTTTTCGAGTTAATCTCTTATCCGTCTTTGTTACTTACAGTTCATCATCTCATCGCATGCGTCAACATTCCTGGATATCGCCCGAGTAGCCGAGCGCGGTAGCGCGGACCTCGTTCTCTCCCCCTTCCCTTCCCCCCTTTGTTCGCGCGCGTGCGCGCTCCAAAAGTGCGCCGCAGGCGAAGAATTTATCGTCTATATTCTCTCTTGCAGGAATTTTCGCGTATACCTATCCATGTCTTTGATTTCCCTACTGATGATTTTTTCGATACTCGAAAAAATACCTATCCTATGTATAACAATTTTTTATACTAAGTGCCTCCGGCGGACAGTAGGACCTAACCTTATGACCCATTTGACTTTGATGATTTTTTCGATTCTCGAAAAAATACCTATCTTATGCAGTGTCCTATCGGTTAACTTTCCCTATCTTTTACTCAAAGTATTTTTTCAACTTGTTTTTGTCTCGAGTCCAGTCCCCTACTAGTATTATCTATCTATGCATGTACTTAACCTTCGACACAGGATTTGCGCAGTCTTCACCTCGGTTGACCGGATCAAGATGGCGCCTAATCCCTCGAACAGTGACTGCGCGCGAAAGATAAGCTGGACTGCTCGACCTCGTCGACCTTGCTCTCAGTGACCTCAGAAAGCCGCTTATCATTTTACATGTAGCTCCACCCTTTCATAGTTGTTCTCAGTAACTCTCAATCGGTTGAAATGTCATTCGCTCTGTAACTCGAGTCCGTAAAGGACGTTGTACAATTACACTCAGCTTGAATCACTCTCAACCGGACTCTAAGTTTTTTCTCATTTTTTCTCATTTTTTACTTTTTCTATCTCCACTCTTGACTTCTCTCACCCACCAACTTTTTTTCAGAAAATATTTTTTTCAAACTTTAATTAATTTTCAAATTTTTTTTTTTTCCAAGTTTGTTTTTTTTTCAGAAAGACTTGCAGCTGCCTTGACCATCCCGCCGAAGCGCTGCCTGATTTTTTGTTAAAAGTGAAGAATTGTTGTGTACCTTGAAACTTTGTCTAAATTCTTTGAGGAACTCCGTAATTCCCCTAACCTAACCTAACCTAACCTGACCTAACCTAACCTAACCTAACCTAACCTAACCTAACCTAACCTAACCTAACCTAACCTAACCTAACCTTACCTAACCTAACCTAACCTCTTACTCACCACCCCTCTTTATTACCTCGTCCTTCTCTCAATTGGATGAATTTTACGTCATCCAAGAAGGAGTTGGACTCTCTGAGCGCGTACTTTTTTATCGTAGACTTTTTAATGTAATTTTTCGAGCACTGGGAGGGAAAGTGGAACGTGGTGGCACGTGGACCAGTGTCACCACCTTATTTTTTCCACTGGGTTATGTAAAATTTTGGACATGTAGATAGTCTGGTTACGCTAGACATTTTTTATTCAATTTGGCTCATTTTGTGCACTTTGCATATAGTTTGTCACCACGTAGAAACTTTTTATATTTGGAGCCGTATGTGGGAGTCATGTCACCACCTGTAGTTTATTCAAATTTTCATAAGAACGGGAATGTCCTTCATCGCCCCCGCACTTGGATCGGTCCATGTCTCCACCGGAATGCAATGTCTGACACTTGTGACGTGATCCAACTTTAAGGCATGTAGTGTGGGAGAGTCACCACCGTCGTGTCATCACGTTACATTTGACCCTGGGTCGCTCAGCTGTCAATGTGTATGTAAAAATACACGACAAAAGGATCGGAACGGGCTACCCGTGGTCGAAATCCTTCAGCGCTAAGCGGAGCCGGTTCTGATGTTATTCAATTTTGTGACATCACCTTAGTTGGAAGAACCGGTAACCCGTGAAAGAGTGCGCGAGCTTTGCAACGATCGTTCCCTGATGAGTCAGCAGCGTTTTCTCTCTCTTGGATCGGTTCTCGTGCGGTGCGCCATTTTGTTTTGTCTCGGTTGCCGTGTTGCTAGGCCTTGGTGAACGGCGGCCATCTTTTGAATATTTTTTATGGTGTGCTCACTTGGAATGGAATTAGTGGTACCCCCCCATGGTTTTTGTTTACTAGCTCTTGTCTTCGCTTTGGGACACTGGGAATTGAGGGGGAGAGAGATAATAGCCCGTCTGGGCTTGTTTGTTCGATTTTTTCTCTCTCTCCCCCTAGGGATGGCAGGTGTGCGCGCTCCACTAATTACCCTCTACTATCTTACTACTCTACTCACATCATCAAGTCCCACAGGGGAACGTCCCATCCATTTTTTCTTACATTTTGGATAATTGCCGTCGGCTCCGGCATTGGCCGCTCTCCCGTGCTAAGTCTTATGGACCGCACGGGCGGGCTAGTATTTCACCTGTTGTTTTCTCCACGTGGTTGTCGGCCATCTTTTACTTTTGTATTTGATGTACGCCCCACTTGGAGTTTTTCATCATGTTCAGGCTTTTCTCCTTGCAAATCGGTCGTGGTGACATGCGTGATTTCTTGTGGCGTCGGCGTGGCTCCCGCGGTCACCACCTGGCGGAACTTATGGGCCTTTCATTGCCACCACCTGCGTAAGAAAAAGAAATTTTTTTTTTTTTTAGATTTCACGTCACCACCACCATAGCTAATGGGAAATGTTTGTCACTCGCCATTCTATCGGCTGGTGACAGACCTGTATACGTAAAATCATTTTATATATAACATGTTTTTCGCCTTGATGTTCTCCGGACCGGTAGCGTTGCGGGCACTTGTCACCCCGCGCGTTATCGTCTCGTTTTAAGTAACAGGAGAGCGAGAGATAAGAGTCAGTCACCACCTGACTCGCACCGGGGGCTCGGGCCCTGTCACACCATTAGTTTTTAAGTGAGAGACAAGCGCCAGATTCACCAGACCATGTGATGGGGCGAAACACCGTTTTAAGGTCCGGAAACAGATTGAGATTCCGTGCTCACGCTAAGCGTGAGTACGTGCAGCTCCTTTCTTGTATCTGTAATCACCGGACCCGTACACGTTATATACACTCAAACTTTTTCTTGAAGTTCAGAGTGTCTAAGGAAAAGTAACTTCAAACCTTGGATTTGAATATTCAGGCTAGTTTCTATAATAACTTGTTATTTAAAAGTCTCCAAAAGAATTTCTCAATCTTATGAAGAAATTAAAATTGCCACCACCCTCGTCGGGACCCTCAGAGGGTGGTGACAAAAGACTTGTTATTTTCCTATAAAATGGATTAATAAGACTTAACTTTAAAGAATTCCTCCCTCACCCTAAAAAGTGTAGGAGTGCTTTTCTATCTAGTCACATAACCAACAACAAGAAAATATATGAATTGTTCCTCTCCCATATATAATGCAGGTCATCACACGCCAGCAAGCGGTTTGCCTGCTGCATCGGCGGCTTCTTCCATCAGATCGGATCCGGAAGCAGCAGCAGCCAGGGAAGCGGCAAGGAAAACCCGCCGTCACCACGGTCCCAATAGCTGCTCCCCCACACCTGCGACGACCTGTCAAGAACAGTTGCCACCACCACCACCCAAATCGGGACGGTCATTGGCTCAATCCCCACTCAACGAGCGTCCCCCCTCCAACCTTTGGAGACCAGCACCAGCAGCAGCAGCAGCACCAGCAGCCGCAGCACCAGCGCCGGCCGTCCATCAACAACCACCGCCACCACCAATCAGCAGCGCCATCAGAGAGGTGGTGACGGTGAGAGGAGCTCCCCCCGGCAGCAACTCGATGTACGAGTACCTGTCACAGCTGGGGCAATGGCGGCGGCGGAAGCAGCAGCACGTGGCAAACTACGGCAACAACATGGCAAGACGTGGAGGCGGAGGAGGAGGTGGTGGTGTCAGCAAGCGGTAAAAGAAGTCACCAACTTCGGGAAAGGCCACCTCCTCTTCTCCTCTGCCCTATATTGTGTATCTTTCACCATTGCCACCACGGGCGGCAATCGGTTGAAAGGGCGGTGACATGTCTTCTCTTTGTCATTATTAATTTCCCTGCCTTCCCGTCGAACTCAGTTTTTGGGTAGCATTAGATTCCTTTCATTTTATTTTGATTTTGAGGATGATATTGATTTTGATTTTGATTTTGATTTTGATCTGAATTAGTTTTTTCATTCATTAATTATTCACTCCGAGTTCGAACCCAGGAGGCAGTGAAATTACATTGTCATGACCCCGTGAACACCGATTGCTCGCAACCACGTCGTGCCGCCTCTATTCAGAGCGGCACCACGTAATATACTATTATGTAACCACCCCTCCGACCAACTCAGCTTGTAAAGTAGAAATCGGAGGGAGGTGGCCAACCGAGGTGGTGGACCTTATTTTTTCTAACCCCTCTCAACACAGAAGACTCTATTCATCAACTCAGCTCTATTCATCACTATTCTTGTCAGTTTTTTCAGTTGCCATACGTGGTGACACTTTTACTACATCTATTACATTATGTATCTTCATGCTCGTGTTCATGTTTATGTTTGTAAATACAATCAAGCTTTTCAATCCGTGGAACCGCAAAGTTAGCGGCACGGTTACAAACCAATCTCGTCTCGTCTCGTCTCATCTCTCTCTCTCCATTCATAAGGAGTCTGTCGTCGTCACCACCACCACCACAAGTATAAGGTGGTGGCGAATATAATATAATATAATATAATACAATATACATCAGTACAGCAGTAAGGGCAGTCATGATCAGGCATCAGGCGGCTTCAAAATTACACAAACACAACCTTTTTTTTACTAACCAATCATTTCCTACTACACGCACACATTACAGATGCACTTTTTCCTCATTCTTTAGCTTGGGAATCCGATCCGAGTTAATTTAATCTCATTTGATTTAACCTTTTTAACTTTTTAACTTTTTAACTTTTTAACTTTTTGACATTTTAAGTCTGGACTACGTTCAAGACTAGGACGGATTTAACTTTACACACTCTCAAGGGAAGGGCACTAGTAAGGAAAATTAGAATATTACACACACAGGGCACAGACGTTACATCGGGTGGGATCAAACAACACACACACAAATCGAAGCCGGTCTAATCATGACCTCCATCGCATCACCACGTACTTCAAGAACGGGCTGCTGCTAAAAATACCGTCACCACGGTCATACGCGGTGACCTATTACAACTATTTGACTATTATTTGACCATCTCTTCCACTGGCAGAGTTTTAATTGATTCAAACCCATTAAAACTCATCCAACTATAAAACCAGTGAGTGCGAAGAGCGGCCAATGACTCTAAAACAACACCGGCTTGTAATCTAACCACCTCTCGGCTAAATTGTCACCACCTTCCCCTCATCCCCTCAAACCCTCACTATAGCTACAACAAACGTCACCCCTTAACATAACTAGGGGCGTCGGTTCGATTCCCGACAAACGGTACAGTGTGTGTCCCCTAAAAAAGGACACCAAGACGCGTGCCGACTGGAAACTCATATCCCACTAAACCAGCAACTACCACCACCTTTCCTAAACCACCACCTAAACCCTATAACCACCACCTAAACCCTATAACCACCACCCTATAATCAAACGCCGAGAGAACAAACTTACAGCCGCGTAGAGTCACCAGCCAAATCAAAAACGTTGGATAATCTTCTCGTCACGAACGAAAGAGGCCAAATCTTGCCTTTTCAAACAGCAAAATCTCAAAAAAGATTCAGCTCCAGGCAATGACGTAACCACATCTGCCATTCTAAACAATCGCAACCAACCTATTCGGACTTGCAGCGGAATCGACCCTCGCATAGAGCGCGTAATAACGGCCTTGCCAGATTCGTCCCCGCACTTGCCCGTGAACCCAGTCAAAAACAGCGTGCACTCGGCCACTACCGTTTGAGGTCGGAGCCCTCATTCCAAGTACACGCATTATTATTTTTTTTACCTGGCACGCATCAGCCCGGTAGTTGGAATGTACCCAGTCCCAATATTTGCACGACGTCGCTAAGTACAGTGGCATGAAGTAGACGCGACCTGGAGGAGGGGCCTGGGGTGGTGAACGAAAGCCGCCACGTGGTTGAGGGTGCTTGTGCCTCCACCTTCTGGCTCGGCCGGGAGGCGCGCACATGTACGACGCTTGCACGTAACTTTACGTGTCGTCCGAGTAACCGGGTTGACTTCCACAGGCCGTAGTGAGCCGCCTCGGCTCCCCTCCGGTCGCACGAAAACATCCACTAGTAGCGTCAGTGGGCGCCAGTTGCGAATCGTGATTGACCGTGCTTTCCAGCCACTAACAAGCATTGGAAACAATTACAGCACGGCTAGTCGGCTTCATGACTGGACGTGGTGACTCTGGGAGGGACGCACACCACGCGTTACCTTCACCTCTCACCGGTCACCACGTCGGTATTAGCCGGGCGATGCAATCACACGCGCCGACACGGTCACTGTACATCATAACATAGACTTGATGGAATTGATCGAAAGGGTGTCAATCGACATTGTCACCACGCGCTTAGCTGGTGACGGATCGTATTCATCCCAGACACCACCTTTACAGTGGCGTCATATCTGACCATTGACAATTTGACTAAAGATATATTTGACTAAAATGCGAACTCTGGGAAGCGTCACCCTGGAGTAGGTAGACTGCAGTTCTCGTGATAACTGCCACCACCGTTCAAGCATCACCTTCAAGGCTGCAATCAAGAACCTTCTTCTCCTTCACCAACAGCAGCAGAAAAGTAAGTAGCAGAGTAGAAGCAGAAGAAGTTCACCACGTCGCCACGTCGTCACCACCGGTCATGGACAAAGTCGCTGGACGCCAGAGGAGCCAGGAAAAACCGGGCGTACCATGTACGAGGATCCCGGCTACAGTCAGGGCACGCTCGGTCCGGTGCCCCTCGGTCTCGGCTGTCGTCGGCAGAAGTAATGCTTCCAACAGGCGATGCCCAATAGCGATAGCCATAGGTTCTTGTGACGTGTCTTTGCGTCCTAACATAATATATAGTATCTGCCCCTTGCCACCACCTCTGGTGGTAGGAAGCTGGTGACATTAAGGCAAAAAAGCCATGCCAGGGTCTCCCGGCCGCCATGTTCGTAGCCTGGTCCTGTGTGCCACTCTGAGCATTGGTAGCCCCAAGTCACCACCTAACATAGATACGAGAAGGGTGGAGGTGACCGGGATGAAGCGGGTGGTGACCGACTCCCGACGTGACGGCTGGCGTCGTGGGGTCCACGCGGCTACATCGAGGTTCGCTGGTCCCGTGGAACGGCCCACTTCTCTACATGCTGCCGGCGGGAGGAAAGCCATTTCTCCCGCTGACCCCGGCACCCCCCCCTCCACCCTCCAGCCACCACCTCCAACCTTAAAATAGAAATTGAAAAACTCATTTTGGAATATAGAGCCTATGACTCAAAGGGAGCTTGGAAAGGATTGCCTGGACCTCGCTCTCGCCCACCAGCCGGCAAAAACCGGCTTGCAGTGGAATCGGTTGCCCCCGGAAGTGCACGTACCCCAACGGCCCTGGGGGGAATCGTACCACACTTGTCGGATACAAATCCAGCATTTCGTCTCGAGTGCAATCGGCTCGCTATCTGGAGGTCGGAGTCCTCGTTCCAAACTACACGTAACAAAACCTAACCTATAGCCCTGTTCAGCCTTATAGCGAGCTGCCCCAAGTCCTCCTGGCGTGATCCTAGATCACGTCAACAAAGCACGAGCCGCTCTTGGACGTGAGGGGGTGGAAAGTCTGCTATCGTTTCATCGTAGCCTTGAATCATACAGCGCCCCACCCTTCTTCTCACGTTCGGGAGGCTCACAATACCGGTGATTGGTTGACTAAATTTACTTTGGTAAGTAGGTATTTTAGTTAAACCACCTGCCGAAGTCTCTCCTTCCTTTTTTTAATAATAATGCATAGATGTGTGCAAAAGGAGAGAATCTAATTTAATTTAATATAATATCATGACGGTGGTGACACACAAAAAATCACCAGAGAAGAAGATGACTTCAAGCCGCTTTTCATCATCACCACGCCAAGGGACGACGTCATCGCAAGACCCCTCATCTTATATCCATCTACACATTCTTATTCACTCAAAAAGGTAAGTAGTCAACACCACCGCCTCACCCTCTAAGAAAAATCCTTTTATAAAACATGAAGGATAGAGGGGGACGTGGTGACGGTCACCCCCCCTTCTAAAGGAGTCAATCCGATTTACTTAAGAGGTGACAAGGGACGCCGGCGGCTTTATCGAATACACACCCGGCTACTTTACAAAGTTCACCTAAAAAAATAGCTTCCGTCCAGTGACGCGGATTGGAGCATCATCTTCATCACTGAAAATTCTCATCCAGGCAACTTTTGAAGAAGAAACCTGATGAGGTTTTCAAATACAACCACACATCACCACCTCTAACTTCATGGTGGGAAGGTACAACAGAAGAAATTGTCACCACCTGGAAATCATCTATCCTGGTCATATCCTTGGCCCTCATCACATACCCTACTACTCAACACAATCTTTTCTCAAGAACCGGGAGGTCGTCGTTCCCGCCACTCCGTCCAAGGCGCCACCACCCTGGTAAGACGAGTGCCCGTCTACGACGGGTCCCCACTCGTCTTAACCGCGGTGCCGTCCCCTCTCCCGGGCGGCTTGGGAACGAGCGACGCTCTCCGTTCCTTTCGCCGTCATCCGAACAGGGGACGCCTCTCAAGAACCGGCTCGCTCGCCACTCCGCTTCGCTGTCCGACTGCTCTGGCAGACGAGCGCCCGTCTTCGACGGGTCCCCGCTCGTTTTTTGCTGCCGTCGAGCGCCGGACAAGCTCGCGGGCGGCGAGCTCGCCGTTTTCACTCGCATTATGTCATCTCTGACTTTTAAATGCATATGTCACCACGTTGACCTTACCCGTGGTGACAAGTTCTAACAATAACCTAAATTTGTTGGTTACTATCCAGTCAGTGTTTCTTTTATTATATAATAACTGAACCTGGCATACCTACCTAACGTAACCACGTTAGCTAAAAGGCGGTCGTGACGTAATAGCCTTCACGAGTTACCTACTGATCGCCTACACGCGTGCGGGGTCAGTCGCCTATCTGGGACTTTACCCGTGGTGGCGCGTGCCAACAACAACCTAAAGTTGTTGGCAATTATCCAGTCAGTGTTTCTCTTATTATATAATAACTGAACCTGGCATTTCTACCTAACGTAACCACGTTAGCTAAAAGGCGGTCGTGACGTAACAGTCACCACGAGTCACCTACTGATCGCCTACACGAATGCGGTCAGTCGCCTATCTTGGACTCTAATCCGTGGTGGCGCGTGCCAACAACAACCTAAATTTGTTGGCAATTATCCAGTCAGTGTTTCTTTTATTATATAATAACTGAACCTGGCATACCTAACCTAACGTAACCGCGGTTAGCTAAAAGGGCGGTGGTGACTTGGAAGACATATCTTCCCTCCTGTCACACCCTCTCGATCACTTTAGATTCTGCATCAGCTACTTACCCTGATGACGGAACTTCTTCATCTAAGCCGTGATGGCCTGATCCCCCACCCCATTTCTATCAACTTTACAAGTTTCTACAGTCTTCACGAACGTGGTGACAAGGAATGATGTATCCACCACGTCCGTTCAAACATGTCCTCTCTCAACCGAGAAGGACTTTGCACATTTGTATATACTGTGCATAAAAAAGTGTATGCAAACTTTTCACAGGTGGTGACAGGCATATTACAGTCGGGACCAGTCACCACCCGGCGATTATTCAAATTTATTCAAATTTTTCCAATCAGGTTATGCCGAACTTTCGGGGAGCTGAGATTGCGTGGTTGTGTGTACTTTTGAAAATATCTGCATACCAAGTGGATATTCGCCTGAGTACACGCAAGCGCACCACCTCCTGACTGCAAAAGCTTTCCATAAGATTGAGATATTTTCGTACACGAGAATATTCCCGCTTCTCGTTTACATCCCGCCACCTATCAACCATCACGTTGACTCGATTCACTAGAGTCGAGCTCACCTTTTTCTCAAATTTCAAATTAAAGTTGAATTTGAATCTATATAGAGTTGGCGGGATATGAGAAGCAGGTGACGCGTCTCTCAACAGAGAGCGCTCACCACCCTACTTACAACTCCTCCTCTCTAGTCGACTTGAGAGGAGAGAGAATCGAGTTGCCCTTGCGGCAATCCGAGAGTCGACTCATCCAATCTTATCCAAGCCTTTTTTGGTAAGGAAAAAGAAAAGATAAGTCGCATCATTCTTACCGCTGCACTGGACCCGTAGAGAGATTGCCTGCTCTTCAAGTTCCTGCTGCATTTTTTTCTTCAAGTGACGCCGCCGCCATCTTTACTTTTATTTTTATTTATTTTTGTGTGTTCCTGCTGTCTGCTGGCTGCTGCACTTTGCTGCGTTTTCATCACCTCATCTCATCCCGGATTCATCTCATCAAATCTCTCTCGGCTCTCCACGACGCGTTTAAAAATGTAAGCATTCTCTCAATTTGCTCTCATTCAGTGGCCTATCCTTTTTTACTTTTTTTCTTTTTTTCGTGTCTGGGATGTGGGGAGTGGGCGGCCATTTTGGCTGTTGGGCCACTTTTTGTCGCCTTTTTTCACGGCGTCGGGAAAGGAAGCCATGCCGGCCGCCATTTTTTCTGTGGCAAGATGGCCGGCACCGGTGGGTTATTCTCACCGGTCTCTCTCGATTTTTGCAGGTTTTTTACAACTTTTTTCTCTTTTCGCCTCTTACTCACCACCCCTCTTTATTACCTCGTCCTTCTCTCAATTGGATGAATTTTACGTCATCCAAGAAGGAGTTGGACTCTCTGAGCGCGTACTTTTTTATCGTAGACTTTTTAATGTAATTTTTCGAGCACTGGGAGGGAAAGTGGAACGTGGTGGCACGTGGACCAGTGTCACCACCTTATTTTTTCCACTGGGTTATGTAAAATTTTGGACATGTAGATAGTCTGGTTACGCTAGACATTTTTTATTCAATTTGGCTCATTTTGTGCACTTTGCATATAGTTTGTCACCACGTAGAAACTTTTTATATTTGGAGCCGTATGTGGGAGTCATGTCACCACCTGTAGTTTATTCAAATTTTCATAAGAACGGGAATGTCCTTCATCGCCCCCGCACTTGGATCGGTCCATGTCTCCACCGGAATGCAATGTCTGACACTTGTGACGTGATCCAACTTTAAGGCATGTAGTGTGGGAGAGTCACCACCGTCGTGTCATCACGTTACATTTGACCCTGGGTCGCTCAGCTGTCAATGTGTATGTAAAAATACACGACAAAAGGATCGGAACGGGCTACCCGTGGGTCGAAATCCTTTCAGCGCTAAGCGGAGCCGGTTCTGATGTTATTCAATTTTGTGACATCACCCTTAGTTGGAAGAACCGGTAACCCGTGAAAGAGTGCGCGAGCTTTGCAACGATCGTTCCCTGATGAGTCAGCAGCGTTTTCTCTCTCTTGGATCGGTTCCTCGTGCGGTGCGGCCATTTTGTTTTGTCTCGGTTGCCGTTTTGCTAGGCCTGGTGAACGGCGGCCCATCTTTTAATATTTTTTATGTGTGCTCACTTGGGAATGGAAGTAGTGGTACCCCCCATGGTTTTTGTTTACTAGCTCTTGTCTCGCTTTGGGACACTGGGAATTGAGGGGAGAGAGATAATAGCCCCGTCTGGGCTTGTTTGTTCGATTTTTTCTCTCTCTCCCCCTAGGGATGGCAGGTGTGCGCGCTCCACTAATTACCCCTCTACTATCTTACTACTCTACTCAACTCATCAAGTTCCCACAGGGGAACGTCCCATCCATTTTTCTTACATTTTGGATAATTGCCGTCGGCTCCGGCATTGCCCGCTCTCCCGTGCTAAGTCTTATGGACCGCACGGGCGGGCTAGTATTTCACCTGTTGTTTTCTCCACGTGGTTGTCGGCCATCTTTTTACTTTTGTATTTGATGTACGCCCCACTTGGAGTTTTTCATCATGTTCAGGCTTTTTCTTGCAAATCGGTCGTGGTGACATGCGTGATTTCTTGTGGCGTGGCGTGGCTCCCGCGGTCACCACCTGGCCGGAACTTATGGGCCATGTCATTGCCACCACCTGCGTAAGAAAGAAATTTTTTTTTTTTTTAGATTTCACGTCACCACCACCATAGCTAATGGGAAATGTTTGTCACTCGCCATTCTATCGGCTGGTGACAGACTGTATACGTAAAATCATTTTATATATAACATGTTTTCGCCTTGATGTTCTCCGGACGGTAGCGTTGCGGGCACTTGTCACCCCGCGCGTTATCGTCTCGTTTTAAGTAACAGGAGAGCGAGAGATAAGAGTCAGTCACCACCTGACTCGCACCGGGGGCTCGGCCCTGTCACACCATTAGTTTTTAAGTGAGAGACAAGCGCCAGATTTCACCAGACCATGTGATGGGGCGAAACAACGTTTTAAGGTCCGGAACAGATTGAGATTCCGTGCTCACGCTAAGCGTGAGTACGTGCAGCTCTCTTTCTTGTATCTGTAATCACCGGACCCGTACACGTTATATACACTCAAACTTTTTCTTTGAAGTTCAGAGTGTCTAAGGAAAAGTAACTTCAAACCTTGGATTTGAATATTCAGGCTATTTCTATAATAACTTGTTATTTAAAAGTCTCCAAAAGAATTTCTCAATCTTATGAAGAAATTAAAATTGCCACCACCCTCGTCGGACCCTCAGAGGGTGGTGACAAAAGACTTGTTATTTTCCTATAAAATGGATTAATAAGACTTAACTTTAAAAGAATTCCTCCCTCACCCTAAAAAAGTGTAGGAGTGCTTTTCTATCTAGTCACATAACCAACAACAAGAAAATATATGAATTGGTTCCTCTCCCATATATAAATGCAGGTCATCACACGCCAGCAAGCGGTTTGCCCGCTGCATCGGCGGCTTCTTCCATCAGATCGGATCCGGAAGCAGCAGCAGCCAGGGAAGCGGCCAAGGAAACCCGCCGTCACCACGGTCCCAATCAGCTGCTCCCCCACACCTGCGACGCCGTCAAGAACAGTTGCCACCACCACCACCACCCAAATCGGGACGGTCAGTGGCTCAATCCCCACTCAACGAGCGTCCCCCCTCCAACTTTGGAGACCAGCACCAGCAGCAGCAGCAGCACCAGCAGCCGCAGCACCAGCGCCGGCCGTCCATCAACAACACCGCCACCACCCATCAGCAGCGCCATCAGAGAGGTGGTGACGGTGAGAGGAGCTCCCCCGGCAGCAACTCGATGTACGAGTACCTGCACAGCTGGGGCAATGGCGGCGGCGGAAGCAGCAGCAGTGGCAACTACGGCAACAACATGGCAAGACGTGGAGGCGGAGGAGGAGGTGGTGGTGTCAGCAAGCGGTAAAAGAAGGCACCAACTTCAAAGCCACCTCCTCTTCTCCTCTGCCCTATATTGTGTATCTTTCACCATTGCCACCACGGGCGGCATCGGTTGAAAGGGCGGTGACATGTCTTCTCTTTGTCATTATTAATTTCCCTGCCTTCCCGTCGAACTCAGTTTTTGGGTAGCATTAGATTCCTTTCATTTTATTTTGATTTTGAGGATGATATTGATTTTGATTTTGATTTTGATTTTGATTTTGATTTTGATCTGAATTAGTTTTTCATTCATTAATTATTCACTCCGAGTTCGAACCCAGGAGGCAGTGAAATTTACATTGTCATGACCCCGTGAACCCGATTGCTCGCAACCACGTCGTGCCGCCTCTATTCAGAGCGGCACCACGTAATATACTATTATGTAACCACCCCTCCGACCAACTCAGCTTGTAAAGTAAGAAATCGGAGGGAGGTGGCCAACCGAGGTGGTGACCTTATTTTTTCTAACCCCTCTCAACACAGAAGACTCTATTCATCAACTCAGCTCTATTCATCACTATTCTTGTCAGTTTTTTCAGTTGCCATACGTGGTGACACTTTTACTACATCTATTACATTATGTATCTCATGCTCGTGTTCATGTTTATGTTTGTAAATACAATCAAGCTTTTCAATCCGTGGAACCGCAAAGTTAGCGGCACGGTTACAAACCAATCTCGTCTCGTCTCGTCTCATCTCTCTCTCTCCATCTCATAAGGAGTCTGTCGTCGTCACCACCACCACCACAAGTATAAGGTGGTGGCGAATATAATATAATATAATATAATACAATATACATCAGTACAGCAGTAAGGGCAGTCATGATCAGGCATCAGGCGGCTTCAAAATTACACAAACACAACTCTTTTTTTACTAACCAATCATTTCCTACTACACGCACACATTACAGATGCACTTTTTCCTCATTCTTTAGCTTGGGAATCCGATCCGAGTTTAATTTAATCTCATTTTGATTTAACTTTTTAACTTTTTAACTTTTTAACTTTTTAACTTTTTGACATTTTAAGTCTGGACTACGTTCAAGACTAGGATCGGATTTAACTTTACACACTCTCAAGGGAAGGGCACTAGTAAGGAAAATTAGAATATTACACACACAGGGCACAGACGTTACATCGGGTGGGATCAAACAACACACACACAAATCGAAGCCGGTCTAATCATGACCTCCATCGCATCACCACGTACTTCAAGAACGGGCTGCTGCTAAAAATACCGTCACCACGGTCATACGCGGTGACCTATTACAACTATTTGACTATTATTTGACCATCTCTTCCACTGGCAGAGTTTTAATTGATTCAAACCCATTTAAAACTCATCCAACTATAAAACCAGTGAGTGCGAAGAGCGGCCAATGACTCTAAAACAACACCGGCTGTAATCTAACCACCTCTCGGCTAAATGTCACCACCTTCCCCTCATCCCCTCAAACCCTCACTATACTAAAACAAACGTCACCCCTTAACATAACTAGGGGCGTCGGGTTCGATTCCCGACAAACGGTACAGTGTGTGTCCCCTAAAAAAGGACACCAAGACGCGTGCCGACTGGAACTCATATCCCACTAACCAGCAACTACCACCACCTTTCCTAAACCACCACCTAAACCCTATAACCACCACCTAAACCCTATAACCACCACCCTATAATCAAACGCCGAGAGAACAAACTTACAGCCGGCTAGAGTCACCAGCCAAATCAAAACGTTGGATAATCTTCTCGTCACGAACGAAAGAGGCCAAATCTTGCCTTTTCAAACAGCAAAATCTCAAAAAGATTCAGCTCAGGCAATGACGTAACCACATTGCCATTCTAAACAATCGCAACCAACCTATTCGGACTTGCAGCGGAATCGACCCTCGCATAGAGCGCGTAATAACGGCCTTGCCAGATTCGTCCCCGCACTTGCCCGTGAACCCAGTCAAAAACAGCGTGCACTCGGCCACTACCGTGTGAGGTCGGAGCCCTCATTCCAAGTACACGCATTATTATTTTTTTACCTGGCCGCATCAGCCCGGTAGTTGGAATGTACCCAGTCCCAATAGTTGCACGACGTCGCTAAGTACAGTGGCATGAAGTAGACGCGACTGGAGGAGGGGCCTGGGGTGGTGAACGAAAGCCGCCACGTGGTTGAGGGTGCTTGTGCCTCCACCTTCTGGCTCGGCCGGGAGGCGCGCACATGTACGACGCTTGCACGTACTTTACGTGTCGTCCGAGTAACCCGGGTTGACTTCCACAGGCCGGTAGTGAGCCGCCTCGGCTCCCCTCCGGTCGCACGAAAAAATCCACTAGCGTCAGTGGGCGCCAGTTGCGATCGTGATTGACCGTGCTTTCCAGCCACTAACAAGCATTGGAAACAATTACAGCACGGCTAGTCGGCTTCATGACTGACGTGGTGACTCTGGGAGGGACGCACACCACGCGTTACCTTCACCTCTCACCGGTCACCACGTCGGTATTTAGCCGGGCGATGCAATCACACGCGCCGACACGGTCACTGTACATCATAACATAGACTTGATGGAATTGATCGAAAGGGTGTCAAATCGACATTGTCACCACGCGCTTAGCTGGTGACGGATCGTATTTCATCCCAGACACCACCTTTACAGTGGCGTCATATCTGACCATTGACAATTTGACTAAAGATATATTTGACTAAAATGCCGACTCTGGGAAGCGTCACCCTGGAGTAGGTAGACTGCAGTTCTCGTGATAACTGCCACCACCTTCAAGTCATCACCTTCAAGGCTGCAATCAAGAACCTTCTTCTCCTTCACCAACAGCAGCAGAAAAGTAAGTAGCAGAGTAGAAGCAGAAGAAGTCACCACGTCGCCACGTCGTCACCACCGTCATGACAAAGTCGCTGGACGCCAGAGGAGCCAGGAAAAACCGGGCGTACCATGTACGAGGATCCCGGCTACAGTCAGGGCACGCTCGGTCCCGGTGCCCCTCGTCTCGGCTGTCGTCGGCAGAAGTACTGCTTCCAAAGGCGATGCCCAATAGCGATAGCCATAGGTTCTTGTGACGTGTCTTTGCGTCCTAAATAATATATAGTATCTGCCCCTTGCCACCACCTCTGGTGGTAGGAAGCTGGTGACATTAAGGCAAAAAGCCATGCCAGGGTCTCCCGGCCGCCATGGTTCGTAGCCTGGTCCTGTGTGCCACTCTGAGCATGGTAGCCCCAAGTCACCACCTAACATAGATACGAGAAGGGTGGAGGTGACCGGGATGAAGCGGGTGGTGACCGACTCCCGACGTGACGGCTGGCGTCGTGGGGTCCACCGCGGCTACATCGAGGTTCGCCTGGTCCCGTGGAACGGCCCACTTCTCTACATGCTGCCGGCGGGAGGAAGCCATTTCTCCCGCTGACCCCGGCACCTCAAAGCCACCACCTCCAACTTTAAAATAGAAATGAAAAAACTCATTTTGAATATAGAGCCTATGACTCAAAGGGAGCTTGGAAAGGATTGCCTGGACCTCGCTCTCGCCCACCAGCGGCAAAAACCGGCTTGCAGTGGAATCGGTTGCCCCCGGAAGTGCACGTACACCAACGGCCCTGGGGGGAATCGTCACCACACTTGTCGGGATACAAATCCAGCATTTCGTCGAGTGCAATCGGCTCGCTATCTGGAGGTCGGAGTCCTCGTTCCAAACTACACGTAACAAAACCTAACCTATAGCCCTGTTCAGCCTTATAGCGAGCTGCCCCAAGTCCTCCTGGCGTGATCCTAGATCACGTCAACAAAGCACGAGCCGCTCTTGGACGTGAGGGGGTGGAAAGTCTGCTATCGTTTCATCGTAGCCTTGAATCATACAGCGCCCCACCCTTCTTCTCACGTTCGGGAGGCTCACAATACCGGTGATTGGTTTGACTAAATTTACTTTGGTAAGTAGGTATTTTAGTTAAAACCACCTGCCGAAGTCTCTCCTTCCTTTTTTAATAATAATGCATAGATGTGTGCAAAAGGAGAGAATCTAATTTAATTTAATATAATATCATGACGGTGGTGACACACAAAAAATCACCAGAGAAGAAGATGACTTCAAGCCGCTTTTCATCATCACCACGCCAAGGGACGACGTCATCGCAAGACCCCTCATCTTATATCCATCTACACATTCTTATTCACTCAAAAAGGTAAGTAGTCAACACCACCGCCTCACCCTCTAAGAAAAATCCTTTTATAAACATGAAAGGATAGAGGGGGACGTGGTGACGGTCACCCCCCCTTCTAAAGGAGTCAATCCGATTTACTTAAGAGGTGACAAGGGACGCCGGCGGCTTTATCGAATACACACCCGGCTACTTTACAAAGTTCACCTAAAAAATAGCTTCAGTCCAGTGACGCGGATTGGAGCATCATCTTCATCACTGAAAATCTCATCCAGGCAACTTTTGAAGAAGAAACCTGATGAGGTTTTCAAATACAACCACACATCACCACCTCTAACTTCATGGTGGTGAAGGTACAACAGAAGAAATTGTCACCACCTGGAAATCATCTATCCTGGTCATATCCTTGGCCCTCATCAACATACCCTACTACTCAACACATCTTTTCTCAAGAACCGGGAGGTCGTCGTTCCCGCCACTCCGTCCAAGGCGCCACCACCCTGGTAAGACGAGTGCCCGTCTACGACGGGTCCCCACTCGTCTTAACCGCGGGTGCCGTCCCCTCTCCCGGGCGGCTTGGGAACGAGCGACGCTCTCCGTTCCTTTCGCCGTCATCCGAACAGGGACGCCTCTCAAGAACCGGCTCGCTCGCCACTCCGCTTCGCTGTCCGACTGCTCTGGCAGACGAGCGCCCGTCTTCGACGGGTCCCCGCTCGTTTTTGCTGCCGTCGAGCGCCGGACAAGCTCGCGGGCGGCGAGCTCGCCGTTTCACTCGCATTATGTCATCTCTGACTTTTAAATGCATATGTCACCACGTTGACCTTACCCGTGGTGACAAGTTCTAACAATAACCTAAATTTGTTGGTTACTATCCAGTCAGTGTTTCTTTTATTATATAATAACTGAACCTGGCATACCTAACCTAACGTAACCACGTTAGCTAAAAGGCGGTCGTGACGTAATAGCCTTCACGAGTTACCTACTGATCGCCTACACGCGTGCGGTCAGTCGCCTATCTGGGACTTTACCCGTGGTGGCGCGTGCCAACAACAACCTAAAGTTGTTGGCAATTATCCAGTCAGTGTTTCTCTTATTATATAATAACTGAACCTGGCATTTCTAACCTAACGTAACCACGTTAGCTAAAAGGCGGTCGTGACGTAACAGTCACCACGAGTCACCTACTGATCGCCTACACGAATGCGGTCAGTCGCCTATCTTGGACTCTATCCGTGGTGGCGCGTGCCAACAACAACCTAAATTTGTTGGCAATTATCCAGTCAGTGTTTCTTTTATTATATAATAACTGAACCTGGCATACCTAACCTAACGTAACCGCGTTAGCTAAAGGGCGGTGGTGACTTGGAAGACATATCTTCCCTCCTGTCACCACCTCTCGATCACTTTAGATTCTGCATCAGCTACTACCCTGATGACGGAACTTCTTCATCTAAGCCGTGATGGCCTGCATCCCCCCACCCCATTTCTATCAACTTTACAAGTTCTACAGTCTTCACGAACGTGGTGACAAGGAATGATGTATCACCACGTCCGTTCAAACATGTCCTCTCTCAACCGAGAAGGACTTTGCACATTTGTATATACTGTGCATAAAAAAGTGTATGCAAACTTTTCACAGGTGGTGACAGGCATATTACAGTCGGGACCAGTCACCACCCGGCGATTATTCAAATTTATTCAAATTTTTCCAATCAGGTTATGCCGAACTTTCGGGAGCTGAGATTGCGTGGTTGTGTGTACTTTTGAAAATATCTGCATACCAAGTGGATATTCGCCTGAGTACACGCAAGCGCACCACCTCCTGACTGCAAAAGCTTTCCATAAGATTGAGATATTTTCGTACACGAGAATATTCCCGCTTCTCGTTTACATCCCGCCACCTATCAACCATCACGTTGACTCGATTCACTAGAGTCGAGCTCACCTTTTTTCTCAAATTTCAAATTAAAGTTGAATTTGAATCTATATAGAGTTGGCGGGATATGAGAAGCAGGTGACGCGTCTCTCAACAGAGAGCGCTCACCACCCTACTTACAACTCCTCCTCTCTAGTCGACTTGAGAGGAGAGAGAATCGAGTTGCCCTTGCGGCAATCCGAGAGTCGACTCATCCAATCTTATCCAAGCCTTTTTTTGGTAAGGAAAAAGAAAAGATAAGTCGCATCATTCTTACCGCTGCACTGGACCCGTAGAGAGATTGCCTGCTCTTCAAGTTCCTGCTGCATTTTTTCTTCAAGTGACGCCGCCGCCATCTTTACTTTTATTTTTATTTATTTTTGTGTGTTCCTGCTGTCTGCTGGCTGCTGCACTTTGCTGCGTTTTCATCACCTCATCTCATCCCGGATTCATCTCATCAAATCTCTCTCGGCTCTCCACGACGCGTTTAAAAATGTAAGCATTCTCTCAATTTGCTCTCATTCAGTGGCCTATCCTTTTTTACTTTTTTTCTTTTTTTCGTGTCTGGGATGTGGGGAGTGGGCGGCCATTTTGGCTGTTGGGCCACTTTTTGTCGCCTTTTTTCACGGCGTCGGGAAAGGAAGCCATGCCGGCCGCCATTTTTTCTGTGGCAAGATGGCCGGCGCCGGTGGGTTATTCTCACCGGTCTCTCTCGTTTTTTGCAGGTTTTTTACAACTTTTTCTCTTTTCGCCTCTTACTCACCACCCCTCTTTATTACCTCGTCCTTCTCTCAATTGGATGAATTTTACGTCATCCAAGAAGGAGTTGGACTCTCTGAGCGCGTACTTTTTTATCGTAGACTTTTTAATGTAATTTTTCGAGCACTGGGAGGGAAAGTGGAACGTGGTGGCACGTGGACCAGTGTCACCACCTTATTTTTTCCACTGGGTTATGTAAAATTTTGGACATGTAGATAGTCTGGTTACGCTAGACATTTTTTATTCAATTTGGCTCATTTTGTGCACTTTGCATATAGTTTGTCACCACGTAGAAACTTTTTATATTTGGAGCCGTATGTGGGAGTCATGTCACCACCTGTAGTTTATTCAAATTTTCATAAGAACGGGAATGTCCTTCATCGCCCCCGCACTTGGATCGGTCCATGTCTCCACCGGAATGCAATGTCTGACACTTGTGACGTGATCCAACTTTAAGGCATGTAGTGTGGGAGAGTCACCACCGTCGTGTCATCACGTTACATTTGACCCTGGGTCGCTCAGCTGTCAATGTGTATGTAAAAATACACGACAAAAGGATCGGAACGGGCTACCCGTGGGTCGAAATCCTTTCAGCGCTAAGCGGAGCCGGTTCTGATGTTATTCAATTTTGTGACATCACCCTTAGTTGGAAGAACCGGTAACCCGTGAAAGAGTGCGCGAGCTTTGCAACGATCGTTCCCTGATGAGTCAGCAGCGTTTTCTCTCTCTTGGATCGGTTCCTCGTGCGGTGCGGCCATTTTGTTTTGTCTCGGTTGCCGTTTTGCTAGGCCTGGTGAACGGCGGCCATCTTTTAATATTTTTTATGTGTGCTCACTTGGGAATGGAAGTAGTGGTACCCCCCATGGTTTTTGTTTACTAGCTCTTGTCTCGCTTTGGGACACTGGGAATTGAGGGGAGAGAGATAATAGCCCCGTCTGGGCTTGTTTGTTCGATTTTTTCTCTCTCTCCCCCTAGGGATGGCAGGTGTGCGCGCTCCACTAATTACCCCTCTACTATCTTACTACTCTACTCAACTCATCAAGTTCCCACAGGGGAACGTCCCATCCATTTTTCTTACATTTTGGATAATTGCCGTCGGCTCCGGCATTGCCCGCTCTCCCGTGCTAAGTCTTATGGACCGCACGGGCGGGCTAGTATTTCACCTGTTGTTTTCTCCACGTGGTTGTCGGCCATCTTTTTACTTTTGTATTTGATGTACGCCCCACTTGGAGTTTTTCATCATGTTCAGGCTTTTTCTTGCAAATCGGTCGTGGTGACATGCGTGATTTCTTGTGGCGTGGCGTGGCTCCCGCGGTCACCACCTGGCCGGAACTTATGGGCCATGTCATTGCCACCACCTGCGTAAGAAAGAAATTTTTTTTTTTTTAGATTTCACGTCACCACCACCATAGCTAATGGGAAATGTTTGTCACTCGCCATTCTATCGGCTGGTGACAGACTGTATACGTAAAATCATTTTATATATAACATGTTTTCGCCTTGATGTTCTCCGGACGGTAGCGTTGCGGGCACTTGTCACCCCGCGCGTTATCGTCTCGTTTTAAGTAACAGGAGAGCGAGAGATAAGAGTCAGTCACCACCTGACTCGCACCGGGGGCTCGGCCCTGTCACACCATTAGTTTTTAAGTGAGAGACAAGCGCCAGATTTCACCAGACCATGTGATGGGGCGAAACAACGTTTTAAGGTCCGGAACAGATTGAGATTCCGTGCTCACGCTAAGCGTGAGTACGTGCAGCTCTCTTTCTTGTATCTGTAATCACCGGACCCGTACACGTTATATACACTCAAACTTTTTCTTTGAAGTTCAGAGTGTCTAAGGAAAAGTAACTTCAAACCTTGGATTTGAATATTCAGGCTATTTCTATAATAACTTGTTATTTAAAAGTCTCCAAAAGAATTTCTCAATCTTATGAAGAAATTAAAATTGCCACCACCCTCGTCGGACCCTCAGAGGGTGGTGACAAAAGACTTGTTATTTTCCTATAAAATGGATTAATAAGACTTAACTTTAAAAGAATTCCTCCCTCACCCTAAAAAAGTGTAGGAGTGCTTTTCTATCTAGTCACATAACCAACAACAAGAAAATATATGAATTGGTTCCTCTCCCATATATAAATGCAGGTCATCACACGCCAGCAAGCGGTTTGCCCGCTGCATCGGCGGCTTCTTCCATCAGATCGGATCCGGAAGCAGCAGCAGCCAGGGAAGCGGCCAAGGAAACCCGCCGTCACCACGGTCCCAATCAGCTGCTCCCCCACACCTGCGACGCCGTCAAGAACAGTTGCCACCACCACCACCACCCAAATCGGGACGGTCAGTGGCTCAATCCCCACTCAACGAGCGTCCCCCCTCCAACTTTGGAGACCAGCACCAGCAGCAGCAGCAGCACCAGCAGCCGCAGCACCAGCGCCGGCCGTCCATCAACAACACCGCCACCACCCATCAGCAGCGCCATCAGAGAGGTGGTGACGGTGAGAGGAGCTCCCCCGGCAGCAACTCGATGTACGAGTACCTGCACAGCTGGGGCAATGGCGGCGGCGGAAGCAGCAGCAGTGGCAACTACGGCAACAACATGGCAAGACGTGGAGGCGGAGGAGGAGGTGGTGGTGTCAGCAAGCGGTAAAAGAAGGCACCAACTTCAAAGCCACCTCCTCTTCTCCTCTGCCCTATATTGTGTATCTTTCACCATTGCCACCACGGGCGGCATCGGTTGAAAGGGCGGTGACATGTCTTCTCTTTGTCATTATTAATTTCCCTGCCTTCCCGTCGAACTCAGTTTTTGGGTAGCATTAGATTCCTTTCATTTTATTTTGATTTTGAGGATGATATTGATTTTGATTTTGATTTTGATTTTGATTTTGATTTTGATCTGAATTAGTTTTTCATTCATTAATTATTCACTCCGAGTTCGAACCCAGGAGGCAGTGAAATTTACATTGTCATGACCCCGTGAACCCGATTGCTCGCAACCACGTCGTGCCGCCTCTATTCAGAGCGGCACCACGTAATATACTATTATGTAACCACCCCTCCGACCAACTCAGCTTGTAAAGTAAGAAATCGGAGGGAGGTGGCCAACCGAGGTGGTGACCTTATTTTTTTCTAACCCCTCTCAACACAGAAGACTCTATTCATCAACTCAGCTCTATTCATCACTATTCTTGTCAGTTTTTTCAGTTGCCATACGTGGTGACACTTTTACTACATCTATTACATTATGTATCTCATGCTCGTGTTCATGTTTATGTTTGTAAATACAATCAAGCTTTTCAATCCGTGGAACCGCAAAGTTAGCGGCACGGTTACAAACCAATCTCGTCTCGTCTCGTCTCATCTCTCTCTCTCCATCTCATAAGGAGTCTGTCGTCGTCACCACCACCACCACAAGTATAAGGTGGTGGCGAATATAATATAATATAATATAATACAATATACATCAGTACAGCAGTAAGGGCAGTCATGATCAGGCATCAGGCGGCTTCAAAATTACACAAACACAACTCTTTTTTTACTAACCAATCATTTCCTACTACACGCACACATTACAGATGCACTTTTTCCTCATTCTTTAGCTTGGGAATCCGATCCGAGTTTAATTTAATCTCATTTTGATTTAACTTTTTAACTTTTTAACTTTTTAACTTTTTAACTTTTTGACATTTTAAGTCTGGACTACGTTCAAGACTAGGATCGGATTTAACTTTACACACTCTCAAGGGAAGGGCACTAGTAAGGAAAATTAGAATATTACACACACAGGGCACAGACGTTACATCGGGTGGGATCAAACAACACACACACAAATCGAAGCCGGTCTAATCATGACCTCCATCGCATCACCACGTACTTCAAGAACGGGCTGCTGCTAAAAATACCGTCACCACGGTCATACGCGGTGACCTATTACAACTATTTGACTATTATTTGACCATCTCTTCCACTGGCAGAGTTTTAATTGATTCAAACCCATTTAAAACTCATCCAACTATAAAACCAGTGAGTGCGAAGAGCGGCCAATGACTCTAAAACAACACCGGCTGTAATCTAACCACCTCTCGGCTAAATGTCACCACCTTCCCCTCATCCCCTCAAACCCTCACTATACTAAAACAAACGTCACCCCTTAACATAACTAGGGGCGTCGGGTTCGATTCCCGACAAACGGTACAGTGTGTGTCCCCTAAAAAAGGACACCAAGACGCGTGCCGACTGGAACTCATATCCCACTAACCAGCAACTACCACCACCTTTCCTAAACCACCACCTAAACCCTATAACCACCACCTAAACCCTATAACCACCACCCTATAATCAAACGCCGAGAGAACAAACTTACAGCCGGCTAGAGTCACCAGCCAAATCAAAACGTTGGATAATCTTCTCGTCACGAACGAAAGAGGCCAAATCTTGCCTTTTCAAACAGCAAAATCTCAAAAAGATTCAGCTCAGGCAATGACGTAACCACATTGCCATTCTAAACAATCGCAACCAACCTATTCGGACTTGCAGCGGAATCGACCCTCGCATAGAGCGCGTAATAACGGCCTTGCCAGATTCGTCCCCGCACTTGCCCGTGAACCCAGTCAAAAACAGCGTGCACTCGGCCACTACCGTGTGAGGTCGGAGCCCTCATTCCAAGTACACGCATTATTATTTTTTTACCTGGCCGCATCAGCCCGGTAGTTGGAATGTACCCAGTCCCAATAGTTGCACGACGTCGCTAAGTACAGTGGCATGAAGTAGACGCGACTGGAGGAGGGGCCTGGGGTGGTGAACGAAAGCCGCCACGTGGTTGAGGGTGCTTGTGCCTCCACCTTCTGGCTCGGCCGGGAGGCGCGCACATGTACGACGCTTGCACGTACTTTACGTGTCGTCCGAGTAACCCGGGTTGACTTCCACAGGCCGGTAGTGAGCCGCCTCGGCTCCCCTCCGGTCGCACGAAAAAATCCACTAGCGTCAGTGGGCGCCAGTTGCGATCGTGATTGACCGTGCTTTCCAGCCACTAACAAGCATTGGAAACAATTACAGCACGGCTAGTCGGCTTCATGACTGACGTGGTGACTCTGGGAGGGACGCACACCACGCGTTACCTTCACCTCTCACCGGTCACCACGTCGGTATTTAGCCGGGCGATGCAATCACACGCGCCGACACGGTCACTGTACATCATAACATAGACTTGATGGAATTGATCGAAAGGGTGTCAAATCGACATTGTCACCACGCGCTTAGCTGGTGACGGATCGTATTTCATCCCAGACACCACCTTTACAGTGGCGTCATATCTGACCATTGACAATTTGACTAAAGATATATTTGACTAAAATGCCGACTCTGGGAAGCGTCACCCTGGAGTAGGTAGACTGCAGTTCTCGTGATAACTGCCACCACCTTCAAGTCATCACCTTCAAGGCTGCAATCAAGAACCTTCTTCTCCTTCACCAACAGCAGCAGAAAAGTAAGTAGCAGAGTAGAAGCAGAAGAAGTCACCACGTCGCCACGTCGTCACCACCGTCATGACAAAGTCGCTGGACGCCAGAGGAGCCAGGAAAAACCGGGCGTACCATGTACGAGGATCCCGGCTACAGTCAGGGCACGCTCGGTCCCGGTGCCCCTCGTCTCGGCTGTCGTCGGCAGAAGTACTGCTTCCAAAGGCGATGCCCAATAGCGATAGCCATAGGTTCTTGTGACGTGTCTTTGCGTCCTAAATAATATATAGTATCTGCCCCTTGCCACCACCTCTGGTGGTAGGAAGCTGGTGACATTAAGGCAAAAAGCCATGCCAGGGTCTCCCGGCCGCCATGGTTCGTAGCCTGGTCCTGTGTGCCACTCTGAGCATGGTAGCCCCAAGTCACCACCTAACATAGATACGAGAAGGGTGGAGGTGACCGGGATGAAGCGGGTGGTGACCGACTCCCGACGTGACGGCTGGCGTCGTGGGGTCCACCGCGGCTACATCGAGGTTCGCCTGGTCCCGTGGAACGGCCCACTTCTCTACATGCTGCCGGCGGGAGGAAGCCATTTCTCCCGCTGACCCCGGCACCTCAAAGCCACCACCTCCAACTTTAAAATAGAAATGAAAAAACTCATTTTGAATATAGAGCCTATGACTCAAAGGGAGCTTGGAAAGGATTGCCTGGACCTCGCTCTCGCCCACCAGCGGCAAAAACCGGCTTGCAGTGGAATCGGTTGCCCCCGGAAGTGCACGTACACCAACGGCCCTGGGGGGAATCGTCACCACACTTGTCGGGATACAAATCCAGCATTTCGTCGAGTGCAATCGGCTCGCTATCTGGAGGTCGGAGTCCTCGTTCCAAACTACACGTAACAAAACCTAACCTAACCTAACCTAACCTAACCTAACCTAACCTAACCTAACCTAACCTAACCTAACCTAACCACCACCACCACCCTAAGGACCCCACTTTCTCAGAAACCGTGGAGGCTATCCTACTCCGGTCAATATAATGTCAAATTTGAGAGAATACAATATTTTAAAATTCAATAAAAATCCATAAAATATTTGAATATGAGCAGCGCGCGCTGGTCAAAGTTTGAGAAAATCGGAACCTACTTCTCAGCCATGTAAACATGCAAAAATATATCTAATATCAATTTTGAATAATAATGTTTTCCTCAATATTCTGGCTATAAACATGCACTATGAATGGTACTAAGTATAAATTACGAAATAGTAGAGTGATCCACGCAAAATAGATGCGAGAGCGTGACAAACACTTATACGACCCATTGTGGGCCTAAGAACGATTTTGAATAGCGGAATAAGGGCCCCATTTTCTCAGAAACTATGGAAGCTATCCTACTCCGTCCAATATAATATCAAATTTTAAGTAATACAATATTTTATTATTCAATAAAAACCTATATAATATTCGAATAATAACATGTCGGCTCATGACATGAAGACTTTGATAAAGTAGTACCACAATATAACAACTCTAGCAGTTTTTATATTGAAATGACCAAATGAATTGGTGTCAACTCATTCTAATGGGCTGATAGTAACACTTAGAAAATAGAATAAGTAGTAGCCATCACTAATCCGCACGACTTATTACGAGGTTCGAAAGAAACTACACCGGTGGGAGTCCTACTAACGGAATATAGAGCCTATTTTCTCGGAACCCATTGAAGTTATCCCACCCAGGCCTCTTGAATATCAAATAGAAGAAAAAGCAATATTTTTTTATTCAATAAAAATCCATACTATTTTACTTAAATAAGCAGCACACGCTAGTTGGCTTTTAAGAAGGTAGAGACCCACCTCAACATAATACACCTAGTAAATATACCAATCTAGTTATTAAATGAAACACAAATAATCGGAGATCGTTTTTTATTAATTGAACCCCTGTCAAAAGTTACATAAATGCATGGAAAACATGATCAGGGTTGTGAATGTACAATCAAGACAAAGTCAATTATAATAGGGACGATAACGACCAAACTTCCTCTTCTTATCGTTCTGGCGCTCGAACCAAGCCCTCTGGCGTTGATCTCGTTTCTTGAGGATAGCAGGAGCAGTCGAACGGGCACGATCAGCCACTACAGAAATGGATAAATTATTTAAAAATTATCCTTAAGCAAAATATCACGAATAAAGAGAATCAAAACTTCATCATTAAATAAATGAAAGAGAGCTTACAAGATGATAACTGCTGCTGGATTGAACCGTTTCCAAGCAGAAGATTTCCCTGTACAGTCAGGTTTACCACACAAGGCGCGGCCCCATTGGAAGCCCCAGGGGGCAGTGGAGCGGATCTGGTCGATGGATTGGTAACTGAAGCCGACGCAGCAGGTGTAGTTTCGCTTGGAACAGGGCCTATAAAAAATAATCAGTCATGCATTAGATAAATGAAAAGAATGCCATCTTATTACTATCCAAGATGAGTAAAAGAAAGAGTATATAGCATGTTATTACCAAATATTTTATCATAGTCAATGATAAGCGGCGACTCGACCCTTCCGCAGGAACAAACAGTAGCCTTTCGACCAATGGGCACCCAGCGCTCCGAACCGGCGTTCCAGGCCTCACTCACGTTGAACCCTTCGTTCAGACCAGCGTGGAAAGAGCGCGGGAACAACACGACCAGCTCACCTTTTAATAATAAATAGATACAATAACAAGATGATTACATAAAGTAAAAAGGAATATATAAAGTTGTTAAATAAAGCTGAGGTATCAAAGTAGGAAAATGCATTGTTATCTTACCCGGCTTCTGTCGAATGACGTCAAAATTGATGTGGTTGGCCTTCAGGATACTTGGAAGTATCATCAGACCCTTGTGACGAAGAAAGCCGCCACATGCGGAGGCAGCCAGAGGGAAGAGCTTAGCCGCCAGAGCGACGACCTTGTCGTAATCTCCTGGTGAAACTCTAATCACAAGAATGATGAAAGAATAGAAAGAAACATTGATAATACAATATAAATATATAAGACATGATAATAATACGATAATACTTATATATTTATACATTTACATAATATATAGTTATATACCAATTATAGTAATTTAATCATTCAGACATCAATGATGAACTTTGAGCTCAACATGGATAAGAAAATAACTTACATTATCCAATGCTTAGGAGCGCCCTGGATATGGTAACTGAGTGCATACAAATCCTGCTCCTCAGTATGAAGTGGAAAGACCGTATCTCGCATCCCAATGAATAATAGGGACTTCCCAGCTCCCGAATGGTTCTTGATTTTGGAAGAAAGGAAGGTCCCAAAGCAGCCATTTCCCCTATAACAAATGAAATACAAATATTTTATTGATTATAAAGGCAAATCTACATAAATTAATTGGTAATAAATGAAGTTCTACCAGAAATTCTTCAAATGTGAACGAAGCACGTCGGAAGCGTAGCACGTCCGAAGCTCAGCTTCTAGTAGAGCGTCCACAATGGCGCGAAAATGGAGCTCAAAATCCGCCTCAATGCGTTCGAACTTGGCCTCGGCGAGCTCCTTATACTCCTTGTAGGTAATACGTTCATCCGGGAGTTTAGTCGGAGCTATAATAATAGGAAAATACATGAGTCTTTACACATAAATACTTTTCAATAACAATCCATAAGATATACGAAGTTATTGTATAATATATCAAGAGTTATAACGATCAGAGACTATATTAAAAAGTCAATGTAAAGTTGAATAAAGACAACCAACTTGCCTTTTTTCTGTCGAGTAGGCCGCGCCTTGGCCGCGGGAGCGGGAACGGTACACTTTTTGCTAACGACCACGAAAGTGCCTTCGTTAAAACCCGGCGTGATGGTCTGGTTCAGCGGAGCTGGACGGATACCGGTATTGGTCCAAAGACGATTATTGATGCCTGGGATGTGGCCCTCCGGAAAGCGGAAAACGACGCCGCCAGCCTTAGTCCTGACCGCCTCAGCCAGCTTGAGGAAATGGTCCGTTCCCTTGTCTGCTTCGACAGCAGGGAGATCGATATACTGGATGCGATGCCGATCCTTGCGCCAACCGCGAGCCTCAGCCATGATCTAAAAAAGAACGAGATTGAGAATCATAGTTAGTTAACATGAGATAATATACAGCATGATTAAATTAAATATATTATAATATATTATGAAACCACAAATTAGCAGTCAATTTTCAACAAGAGAATGTATAATATGTTGATACACGATACTAACTAGAAGGTAATAAGTCGATACGAAGGAGGAAATATATCTGCGATATGGTACTCTTTTGACAGTAGACGATGGAGAGTGAATGATCATAATATACCATAAGCATGGATTATATATATATATATATATATATATGTATATTGAAGAAACTTTACAGAATAGCTAGAAATTCGCAAGAACCAGTTCATATACCAGGAATAAATGGGTAATTGGTTTTACTTACTACTCAGAATTTACGCATGTATGTAAGCCCAGCATGTCATTAGCGGAATCCACCAAAGGAGGAAGCTCAAGGAATCAAGAGTACTACCAAGTAACAGGAAAATAATCCTTTCTTCACCATGACCTAGTTTAAAAGAGTCAACCAATCCCCTGGGCAAGGGTGAAACCATCTCTTACTTCCATGAATGATAGCTAAGCAATCTTAAGAGTGAGTCATCACACGTAGAATAATAAAAAGCCAAATCATCTTATCAAGCGATGGTCATCATAATTGGTCTCAGATACGAAGACAATTATTATTGAACTTTATTATTATGAGATCTCAGCCTCTAAACCGGGCACATAGGGGAGTTAGCGAGCGGAAATCAACATAAATCAAAACTTGAGCAAATACAATATTCTTGTATTCAATAAAAATTCACATTATGGTTACAGAATAAAAAGCTGGTTTGAGTCAAGCCAGTGCTTCGAAGCGGAATGACTATAATAGTTGGATATTTAAATAAAAGTAAAGATTTATATACCAAACCGAGTTCGTAAGAGGATCCAATTATAAGTAAAGCCATTACACTGGTTTGAGAGGTACATCATTAGTATTTCATATCCATTCCTGAATTTGGTAATAAGCTTAAACGCAGAACCAAACTGAATCCATCTATGATAATGGAGAAGTCATACTCTTACTATAAAGACAAGCACAAGTGTAAAGTATTAAAGTGATGTTGATCATGAAAGAATCGACAATGGATCCACTAAAAGCACCTTGGGGAATTCAAGTGCTAAGCAACCAACGGAGTGGTGACCTTCTTTCTCTCGGAAAGCATTAAAGAGACCGCATTTAAGCCAGAATAGTTCCAAATCAGAACAGATACAATATTATTTTTATGCAATAAGAATTTCAGATATAATCTGTACCTATTACCAACTGATTTGGGTTCCACTATTACGGTATAGAATTGCCCCAAACGAAACCAGTTCGGTTCTTGATCAAATAGTGACTAATATTTACCTCTAAGTCATAATATGATCCAATTATATAAGGACGACAATCATCCAAGTCAAAAAGTAATAACTATATTATTACACTGATATTGGTCTAAACGTTTTACGAAGTGAAGCACGTGATGAGATGATGAAATGTCCTAACTCGTACGAGATGAAATGACTCAAATAATTTGAGACTTAAAGCAAATGCAAATATTTACAGGTCAGACCGAGTTCGTAACGGGGCCCTATTGCAAATAGAGCCACTACACCTGACTTGAGAGGGACAACATCATTAATCAATACGAACCGTAATTTGGTAATAAGCTTATACGCAGAACCGAACTGAATTAATCTAGGATAATAGAGACTTCCTACTTTTATTACAAGTCCGAGCACAAATATAAAGTATTAACTTGATGTTGGTCATAAAAAAAACAGATAATGGATCCACTGAAGCACCTTAGGGAGTTTAAAGGATACACATCTAACGGAGCAATGACCTTCTTTTCTCGGAAACCATTAAAGAGGCCGCACTAAGACCAAAGCATTTCCAAATTAGAGCAAATGCAATATTTTCTTATATAATAAAAATTCAGATGGATATATTTTCTACTTATTACCAAATGACTCGGGTTCCATTTTTATGATATAAGGTTACCACAACTTAAACCGTTTGGTTCTTGATTAAGCTATGACCAATATTCATTTCTAGGCCGTAATATGAACCTATTATATGAGTACGAGAAGCATTTAAGTCAGGAGCAATTTTAATATCATTACACCAATTGGTCTAAACACTTCCAGCCGTAGTGCTTTACAGAAGTGAATGCGCCTAGTGGACTAAAGACCAGATCTTCTTTGAAACCACTGACTCATTATAATCTCCTCTACGACTGCAAGATGCACGATCCTTACGCTATTCTCAAATTACAACTCAAGTTACCACAACTTAAACCGTTTGGTTCTTGATTAAGCTATGACCAATATTTATTTCTAGGCCGTAATATGAACCTATTATATGAGTACGAAAATGACTTAAGTCAGGAGCAATTTTAATATCATTACATCAATTGGTCTAAACACTTCAAGCCGTAGTGCTTTACAGAAGTGAATGCGCCTAGTGGACTAAAGACCAGATCTTCTTTGAAACCACTGACCCATTATAATCTCCTCTACGACTGTAAGATACACGATCCTTACGCTATTCTCAAATTACAACTCAAGTTACCATAACTTAAACCGTTTGGTTCTTGATTAAGCTATGACCAATATTTATTTCTAGGCCGTAATATGAACCTATTATATGAGTACGAGAAGCATTTAAGTCAGGAGCAATTTTAATATCATTACATCAATTGGTCCAAACACTTCAAGCCGTAGTGCTTTACAGAAGTGAATGCGCCTAGTGGACTAAGGACCAGATCTTCTTTGAAACCACTGACCCATTATAATCTCCTTTACGACTGCAAGATGCACGATCCTTACGCTATTCTCAAATCCCATGTCACAAGAGAGCCTGGTGCAACACATTCAGTAGCCGGAACTGAGCATTAACTGGATTTGGACTATAAAGTAAAATAGAAACCAAATAGTGGCCATGAAAGCAGCTTATCAATTCATGGAAGCGCCCTATTGAATTCAACCGCTATATGACCAACAAAATAACGACCCTCCTTTCCCGGAAATCAGTAAAAATGCCGTGCGGAAAGATGTATATTTCAAATTATGCATCATTATTATCTGATATGAACTCCTACATTTGGTAATAAGCTTAAACTCAGGACCAAACTGAACTCATGTATGATAATAGAGACTTCATACTTCTACTATGAAAGCAAGCAAAGTATAAACAGAATAAACTCGATTCTGGTCACGAAAGAACAGATATTGGATCCACTGAAGCACCTTAGGGATTTCACATGCTAAGCTGCTAACTGAGTAAAGACCTTCTTTTCTCGGAAACCATTAAAGAAGCCACACTCAAATAATTCCAAACTAGAAGAAATACAATATCTTCTTATGCAATAAAAATTCAGATATTTTTTTACTTATGACCAATTGACTCGGGTTCCATCCTCACTATGTAAGGTTGCCTCAACCAAAACCGTCTGGCTCTTGATTGAGTTATGATTAAGATTCATTTCTAATCGTTAATATGAACCAAATTATATGAGTACGACAGGCATTTAATTCAAGAGCAATTATACAATATTATTGTACCAATTGGTCTAAGCACTTGAAGTAGTACAGGGCCAACGGCATACCGCCCCTATTTTCTCGGAAACTAGTGGAGGTACCGAAGAAAGACCAATACAATACCAAATGAGAGCAAATACAATATTTTTTTATTCAATAAAAATCCACATTATTGTCACGTATTGCTGGCAGTCCGGAGCCGTGAATCTTACGCAATTGCATCAGCTTAACCAGTTGTTGTACCTATAATAACAAGGGGCTATGTGACACATCTCAAACCTAGGGGTGGCACTGATTGGAAATCCTCTCCAATATTAAAATAAGAACTGAATAATTGGATAATAGAAAATAACCTATAGATCCATTAGAGCGCCATTATGAGCCTAAGTATTACGCGACCAGCGGCATACCGACCCTCTTTTCTCGGAAACTAGTAGGGTAATCATAAAGAGGCCAGTGCAATACCAAATTAGAGCAAATACAATATTTTTTTATTCAATAAAAGTTCATGAAATGCTTACATGTCGCCAGCTATTTCACGACAAAGATCTTACGCAATAGAACTATCCTGGCTTAACCAACCTGGTTCTTAAGCCAAATAATGATTTATATTCTACCCTCTACCATAATATATTTGAAACGTAGAGTAAAATTGCGTTAGAATGTTCAATGACTGAAATACATTGGAATATTGACGGATATTCAGGTCAATTTAAATCGAATTTTCCAAACATACGTGAAATATATCATATTTTATTTATATTCAATTCGAATGTAAAGAATTGAATATACCAAACTCCACACTTGAATGTCTTAATACGTAGATATTTATTTGAAACTATATTTACTTCTTTTAATTGAAAAGAGTCGATTGACGAAGAAACGAATTTTTCTTTCTAATAATATACCATATTGATGGAAAAATACTTGAAATCCAGGACATATTAAAATTCAAGTCTTACCCATTGAATGTAATGATACAACTTTGTTTTGCTCTTTTTTAATTTAAATAAAAAAAGAAGAATCTTATTATATAAGAAAATCCCCCCAATGTTTTCAAAGAATGAAAGCAGAGCAGAGTAATTAAAAATCCATTAAGAGATTAAATGAATAATCGACATGATTCCCATTACTAATGAGGCCACTAATGAGCCCCGTTCCTGGAAAAAAGAAGGGTGACGGATGAGAACGTGCCCAACTCTCTAAGGAGTAAAGCGAGAGCCAAGCACCTCACCTATATTAAGGTGGGTAAAAAATGTAATTTCATCATTCACCTGGCAGACGTCGACGGAGGAAGCGGGCATTTCTCGGCGGTTGAAAGACCGACGATCGTAATTGCACTAACAAGTGGCATTTCCCATCAGCTGAAAAGCTCTTTGGTTGACAGTGCCTGAAGAATTTTTCCATTCGCATTTCTGGGCCACCGAAAGGGGTCTGTGATATTGCGCGGCAGCGGACCGGCTTTTCCGAACTATCGAAAGATAGTTTGTTGACATGGCCAGAAGAGGACCGGCGCGTCTCGGTTGTTGAAAGACGCCGATTGGTAGTGCCCAAGAAGAACCCAACACTCGTTGGTTAATATAAAAAACAGAACTTTTCAGTTCTACACACTTTTTAATATATAAAGAGAGAGAATCAATTACCGTTGAGTAAGACTCACTCGAGTCATATCACTTCAAATTAATATAAAAACCAATTTGAATGCGCCTATCTGAGTGAAAGAGTATTTGTAGGAATGCTAACTTGGATAAAAAATGAATTAAAAATTACCAATGTGAATAGGATTGAATGATGGTTCGAATGTATTTCAAATTGGTTACCAACCTCTTACTGGCTACGAAACTCGAATAATGCCAATGAGTTTTGAAAAAATCAAATGCTAATATTGGTAAAATATCAATTGGAATAAAATATGAGTCTCTAACATAATTACCAATATAAATTAAACTGAATGATTGTTCAAATGTATTCGAATTGGTTACTGATCTCTTATTATTGACGATGGAACTCAGAAAAAAATACATAACTTCAATTCCCAATAGTAATACTGCTAAAGTTACACAATTTAAAAAAATGAAAGTACTTGTACTCAGACATTTGAGTATTCGATTCTGAAAACTGAAAACATTCAGGAGTTTTATATAAAATATTATAAGAAGTCAGTTTGAAGTTGGATCATAATCCTTATGTTTGAGAGCGTTCAAATTCTTTTGATTTTCAAAGCTTTTACCGATTTGAGTAAAGAGTACTAACGTTGAACCACAGCCTGACTAGAGCGGGCTCCGTCATACAATCTAAAACTTGGCTTCAAACCGACTAAAAGTGTATTATACTTTGTGCAGAAGCTAGATCAGTTGACCAAAGCATAAAATCACCCAAACGAGTGGACCGGCACATAAATATAGCTTTGATATTTCAGGTCGAAATATAACAGATTCTATTCTCTACAGCATGAGTCTAATAAAGGAAAAAAACTCTGCGTGGCTTTCTAGTAGCCTAATGCAGAATAAATAAACAAATTGAACTTTATTAACTCATCGATTAAAGTCAAAATGTCGAAGCAAGTTGGTACTATAGCCAACATGTACCAAAATATTAGTGAATCAGTAAAACTTGGTACATTATAGATAATCTTATCTACTATCATACAAGTATATCTTATTTTAAAGAAAGATGCTTGAGACTGGACAAGTCAAAGAACTTGGTCTTAAAATTTCATAGATTGAGACCAATATTGGTTTGGATTGACAACTTTGAAAAGAAATTCAAACTTGTGAAGATATATTGTCATTATATAAAGACCTTTTCAATGACAAGTGATTACCAAAAGGACTAGAGACGAATCAACAAAGCTTGGTATAAAATATAAGTAATCATGCCTACTACCAAGTATCAGAAGCGCAGCTCACTTGAGAAAGAATGACCCAGGATTTGACCAATCAAAAGAAATCGAACTTAACATCTTCAAAGAGAAAAAGCATTTAAAACTCATTCAAAAAATGACTTCCAATCCCAGAATGGTGGAACCAAGCAGTAAATCAATATTTACATCAACCACGGGACCAAGATGCACTGAAAAAAAGACAGATTCGGGACATTTTGGAGCAGTTTGAGAAAATAAAATAAATATTTTTAGAGAACCAGATGAACTGGTTATGAATAAAGCACAGTCGGAAATTATAGAATACCTGGAGCTGAGACTATGAAAATAAATTTTCCGAATTACCTACACATTCTATTTGGTTTTTAAATTAGAAATCTGAAAGAACTAGTACGACTCGTCTTCATCTTTCTGGTTTTTGAACTGGGTACATACGTTGAAAAAATTGGATTCTTTGGATAATAACCTTCCTCGCAAGTGAAAACTTATAAACCAAAATAGTCTTGATAAACCAATGAATCTATCCCGGTATGAATCCCAGCCAATGCAATGATTGTGTAACATCGAGCCGAATCGATCGGTTACCGAATTATACTATTCTTGAGAAAAACATTAGAAAGATTCGACTGTTCCAAAAGCATTTCAGATACTGATGCAGGTTGGTATTATAACCAATAAGTACGATAATATTGGAGATGAATCTATGAAACTTGGCCCATATATAAAAATAATGTCCACTATTATATTCGATCGTATTTGATCGAAAATCGGTACTGGATTTGAGTAATCAAGAAGCTTTTAAGAAATTCTAAAATAAGAAAGCGACCAAAAGTTCTTAATGACCAGCAAAATGATATTTATATGAACCACGGCATTGGGCCGCATTAAGTAGTCACAAAAATTGGACTATTAGATAACTTTAGAAAAAGGATCAGTCCCTTCTGACATGTTAGAGATTGATACAAGTTACTTAGAACAACTATCTGGCAAGAGTATATTGGAGAGAGATAAATAGAACTTGGAACAAGTACTAGTAACCATTTCCCCTCCTAGAGTTCAAAAAATACAACTTATTGGATAGCAATTTGGTTGAAACTTGACTAATCAGAAGACTTCGTCTTGAAGTTTAAAAAATAAAAAATGCGCGAAATTGAAATCGGTCAGAAATGATTTTCAAACCCAGAATAGTCTTGCTAACCTACAATTCCATATTTTTTATGACCACAACATCAGGCAACATTCTTATATAAAGGAATTTCTAAAGAGAGAAGAAAAAATTAACTCATTTCCTGTACATATTTTGTGGTACCTATTCCCTCACCTTTATGTATAAGGATTGAAATATAGAGAGATCGAGACACTGACGCAATCCTCATGAAATTACAAACATGAATGAAAGAGTACCACGTATTGAATGTCTTAAGCTAGAATTGAATAGAATAATACCTGCAAACGTTACAACATCCAAACCACCTCTGATCCTGAGATGACCAAACTCCAGGAAATGTTGATTAGCCTCAAGCCCTTCAGAAGCGGCCATTGTCAATATGGAGCAACCTGAATAATAGATAGTAAAGTAAAACAAGCACCAAACTTGTCAAGAATGTGTAAGGACAAGCTCACCGGGTGCTAGATAAACACACAGGAAATTTCACATCGGAGGAATTTTAAAAATAATTACCGGGAATTCTGAGTGAACCAGGAACGATCTTACTGATTCGTCTAACTAGTGTGCAAATACGTGTTGCATTTAAAAACTATAGACCAAGTCTGGGCCCTCCAAAAGCACCCATTGCTATATACTCTTGAACACGTAACAGTTGAAAGGAGAAGTATAGGTAAAACAAGAAATAGATTAATCAGTGATTAGTGCTATATCATACCCAACTGGTGCTTGTAAAAACAACAGAAATAATTCACTTGAGTGAGAAACTTGAAATAGTTGCCATAACTTTGAGTGAAATCAAGAGGTATTCCGTTGACTCGACGAAACTTTTCTTGTGTGTTGTTACGTGACTCACAAACCTGAATCATAAAAAAACAACTAGCCACCTAGCGGTAGTTGTAGCGACTGATCACTACACAGGGGAAAGATGGGAGGAGCCGTTTTTGGCATCCATCTTGAATTATCCCCCAGTCCAGGCATACTAGCATCGCGACAACATCAGCAGCGCCATTTTTTTCTCTTTTTTCTGGAAGCAAATATTACATTCCTGATAAAGCCTATCCACCAGCATCAAAGCCATCCCAATCAATCAAATTCTGTAAGTATCAGAATCAATTCTATAGGAAAATAACGATTGAATTACAGAATCTTATTATTTATTGCCTCGTCTATCTCCTAAAAAATTTTCAAAGGGAGAAAGAGGGGAAGAACGAGAAACCTGATCCACATACGTACGGTCCTGGATAACCGCCTGACAGGACCGACATAAAATTGTTGCCCTCCGATACCTTGAACTGCAGCTTGAGAAAATGTAAGTCTTTTTCAACATTTACATCGAAAGTAGTGTTAGATAAAAAGTGCAGGAAAGCTAGTCTTACCGAGGCCTACCTCGAAAAGGATTTATTAGCATTGAAAATATGGACACATGGGTCGAGACCTGGTTTCCTGGATCTAGAACTAATTGAGTAGACGAAATACTAAGAATTTACAATTCAAATAAGAGTGCATATGAAATATGTTTTCAATCTTCCTTCGCTATCACGTGATGGACCGTAATCAAGGGCCACACCTCGTATAGATAATGTCTGGTGTGTGGCTATTACAAGAACCGATGTACAGAAGCCTTTTTTTTCCGAATCGTGTAATCTTGCTTACTTATACCAAGGAGAGGATTTTCTGCATACAAGTTCATTTCTCTCTCTGCCTGTGTGCACCAACTTGTGGGAGAGACCCGTTCTGGCAGTTTTTCATACCTTTCACCTTGAGGCAGAAGAAAGGAGGCTAGTGATCCGCGGGACAATCCCGGAGACCCTTCCAACAGTTACCAAGCGCATCTTCAGCTGACCCTCCTTCCCTCTTTTCAGATCTTCGCCAGCATCGTTTTTTTCGTGACACCGTAGGAGGCTCGTAGGCCTCACATCCGAGCCAATCCGGTCCGTTGACCGATCGCAGTGCGAGCTGCCAACGCATCGTCCGCAACGTGTCCGACGGCACGACCCTCTTCTCACCTTCCCTCACCTTGACCTGAGTAGTAGAGCGGGTTGCTGCACATTCAACCGACAGGGCGCCTCCAGAGCACGGATTTCTTGAAATATAGAATGGCTGGAGGTCCCTGACCCCGTAAAGCGAAGAAATTGAGAGCTTGGGGGGTCGAAATTTCGTGCGGGCCGTGAGATAGGATGGCCTGCTGTGCCGACCTTTGACTCTCCGGTCTGCGAAACGCTTCTTGTCTCCTGATGAGCCGGTGGTGCAGCCGCCTGCGTCCTGAGTCAGCGCTGACGGGACATTTTTTGTCATCACCTTAACCCACCCGTCCTTTCCACAGTCTCTCGAAGCGTGTCCTCAGAGGATGAAGAAGGAAGAAGACGGAGATTCTAACTGAGGCGGGCGAAGTAGCCGCCCCCTCACGACCACAAACTAGGCGTTTTTTGCGAGCAGCGCGCGCGCGCAAGCTGAATCCGCTGATTCGTAGCCACACACCCGATAACTAATTCTGTGTATGTATGTGTATTTACCCGACTATTGGGATTCGCCTTTCATTCTTGGGCCCGCTTGGTGCCGATCCGCAGTTTGCTCCGTGCGGATTTAAAACAAAAAATTCCGGTGCCGTCCTGGCTGAGACGACTAGTAAAATACCTAGTAATCAAGCCGACTCAACCGACCGGCAATGCGCCACACCTTCGGTTTTTATTTTTGAGTCTCTATGAATAGGAAGAAGATCTTTTTCTGATCTCCCATTAAACTGAAGAGGGTTGATTGGAGTTGATCGAAATGTGAAAGAAGCGAATTACTTTTGCCTTAGAAGTGGGTCGCCGCAGTAATAGAAACCTCTGGATCTTCTGTACGATTTCCTATACTTTTCCTTTACTATAAATAAGCGAGGATTCTCTTATAGATCCCTTTTGGTTTTGTAGACTTTGGTCAATGAGGAGACCTTTTAGACACTTTGATAGTAATCTTTCGGGACTTGACTACAGGATAATGATTTTGTAAAGCTCTTGTGTCCTTTTCCAAACTTTTTTTTGAGAGAATATCGAGTAGCACTCACCTGATTGCTGTTGCACGGGTCGAGGTCGGGTGGATCAAGCAATCTTTCGCCCCTGGCTTACCTTAAAAGTTGAATCACACCCTCAAGTGGGTTTGAATCAGGATTCTAGCTAGTGAACTTGGCCTCAAGGAAATTTTGCCTCAAGTTCTGATTAACTACCAAACCAATACTGGTGCTGCCTGTCAATTAATTGCATGGCCCTATTGATTGGCTATATAAATTGTGAGACGCAAGTGGCCCAGATCACTAAGTACTGCCTCGCATCACTAGAAAAAGCGAATCGTGTCTAGCCAGCCAGTCACCACTCAAAAAGAAGTTAAGACTGTGCCCTTGTCCCCTCTGAATGTCCCCTCTGGGTACATAAATTTCGAGACGCAAGTGGCCCAGATCCACTAAGTACTGCCTCGCATCACTAGAAAAAGTGAATCGTATCTAGCCAGCCAGTCACCACTCAAAGAGAAGTTAAGACTGTGCCTTTGTTCCCTCTCATCTTCACCTGTCCTCCCCTTCCCCATGTTATTATATCCACTCTTATGACATAGCAAATCCAACGGCTTATGGAAAGCAGTGAAAGGAAGCCACCGTCCCATCCACCTTTACCCCCGCCTTTATTATTTATTTATAACCTTTTTTTCATTTCTAATAATTTTGAAATGAATCTATCATCTCTAAACCTCCCAGTTTCTTTTGGAAAGAAACGACACAACTTTGAAGTGTCCTAGCCCTTAACTCTTTTTTCAGTCTCTAATGACTGAAAGACAAGCCCAACTTTTCCAAGAGAGCCAATTATTCCAGTCTAGCTGACTATACGACAACTGACATTTGTTTATATATATACGTTTCTCTCTTCCTGTTATTCTCCAGTAATAAGACTACGATGTCCCAATTTTATTAATCATTATTGACCATCTAAAAATTTCTTATCTATTCCTTCTTTTACATGTCCTCGACACCCATCTTATTGATCAGGCCTACCATACTGTCAAATGAGTTTCACTCGATCGGAGACAGGGAGTACAACTTTGATTACATCATCCTCTCCTCTCCACGTAACGACTCCAAGTCCGAAATCGACTGGGACTGCTTCTACACTAAGGCTGAATGGAGCGACCACAGACCACCTCCAAGTGACTGGATAAACGCCCGTCTCACGATCGAACTCACACAGTGGTACCGTCCGATACACCCATTCGATCTTAACCAAGATCCCTGCTCAATGTGGGTCTCGTGGACATCATTCAACATGACGGACCAGTCAACAAATCATCACACCCCTATCAAGACTTTAGGGCTCGTGAGCGAGCCATGGCCTGCTGATACTAAGCCAGAAGACTTGGAGATCATGACAGTCTGGGACTACAACGTCATCGCTAGAAAGATAGAAGAAGAGGGAGCCAATACCAACATTCTAGATGAAACAATCAGGCTTGGCGGCACGGCTGAAGCAACAGCCGAAATCAGTGAAGCGGTAGCAACGACTTTGAAACCACTCCTTGAAGGAATCATCTCTAAAATCGACAATGCCGAACCCAAACTCGAAGCGTCTAGCGGCAGCCTCTCAGGAGCAGCCCACGTCACCACTGCCCTCGCAACACTCATCGAAAGATTTGACACGAGAGAGAAAAGGATGATGGAAGAAGAAGAAGAAAGGAAAGCAAAACGGCAGAAACTGGATGAAGAGCGCCAGGCAAAGAAAGCCGAAAAAGAGAAACAGCAGCAACTGCAGCAGCAGCAGCAGCAACAAGCCAACCAGTTTTTCGGTAACGGCAGAGGCCGAGGAGGCCGAGGAGGCTTCAACCAAGGAAATAGAGGCTACGGCTTTCCAGCTGGAAGTAGTGGCTATTTCTCCGGAAACTTTCCCATCAACGGGAATGACGGAGCATCAAACACCCCCACTTCTGCACTTGAAAAGATGGCAAAAGATATCGAGGCCATCAAAGAAAATGCGGCAAGGACTGCAATCCAACTACCGAGCCCGGTTCCGGTCCCAACACCGGTACCTGTCACACATACTGCGTCCACCGACCCAGTGATTGTTCCACCTGCTCCAACACCCCAGAATTTGGAGGCACTGATACAGCCACTACTCCAGCGTGCTCTGGAGAACCAAGCAGCACAACAGGTATTTATTTTACTTATACGCATAGATATCTTACCTGAGAATAACAACTCTCAAAGTAAATGATATATATATACTGCACTGATTTAAAATATAATTTAAAAAAAACATTTGCTCAAACGATAATAGCGCATTGTAACTACGTGTGACTAACATCTTCTGTACTGTCTGTTTTCTTAAAAACAAAAAGGTGCACCAGCAGTTGCCGCAGAGGTCTCGCTATGAGAACCTCAACCGACAGCAGCACATGCCTAACAGGACGTTTAGAATTCCATCAGCTGAAGTGAATCCAATGCTACAGGCCCCAGTACCGCGTCAACTAGTTAGACGCCAAGGTGTCTTGCAACCGCCAAATTACATGCAGTCCCAGAGACAACAGCCAACGGCGGCTATGGAGCGGAACCAGCGTCTCAGCTATGGCCAACTAGCCGCTCAGGGTCGACTCCATCCTCAGGGGAGTCGCCGAGCTAACTATGAGAACGAGCCTCCAGTCTATGACATGGAAGATGACGTGGAGGAAGTGGAAATGGATATGTAAAGCCAACCAATCACGTAAATAATATTCTTTTCTCCCATTTTTTTAAAATAAAAATATTGGAAAATATTCTGTAAAGAAATATTACCTTAAATAGAAGCCCCAATTAGACAAAGTGAATAATCGAAAATTATTTCGCTGTTCTAATCAAATACTTTTCTTTTTTTCTAACCAAAGGACAGTTGATGAGTATCTTCCTCGAGTTCTGAAGCCTCTTCTTCACCAGCAACGCGCCGATATCCAAAAGCGGCCGAATCAAGAAAAGCAGAATCCCCTCTCAATATTCCTCTGTTATAAATGTACACTATCCCAATCAGAAGAATGGTTGGGGATCTTACCATTTTTTGTTTCTACCTCTCGAGTGTCCCAACACTGGACGCCATTCACTCCATAACCAATTCCAATGCAATTCTTGGGTTATTTACTATGTAAACATACCTCTCACGGTCCCTACTCACGGCCCTTACCAATTATCATATTTGTAGTATGTAGAAAACATTTGAAAAAGAAAGATGTAGCCTTCCGCTCTTTCACTCAAGGAACCTCCCCAAATAACGAATTAAATGAATACTTAGCACCGTATTCCATTTGTGTTATATTCTACTATGAGACAACCCTTTACTGGCAGAAGAAACACTCAAAATAGCAATCACAAATGACGGTTAATCACACTTGAAGATCTTAGAAACAATATTTTCTTTCCTGTAACCCCCATTGATGTCACTCGCTCTCCCACATTTATATGTATTTTTTTGTCGGCCATAAGAATTGAATAAATCATGCCGGAAGAGCCCAAAGAGGCCTCGAAAACCAAAATAAATTTATACCTCTTTATTATTATTTTTATTATTATTTATTAAATTCAAATAAGAACACAAACCATACAACCAGATGGCTTAGCATAACAACCACACTAGGTTACATTCATGACACAAGAATGGGAGGTGGCAACTCAGCAAACAAGATTGCGTGACAATTAAAATCTCTTTTTTTAAAAAAATGTAAAACTCAAACTTACAACGGAAGTATTCCAAGTCTTTGGTCTTTAAGGCAATACCAGTAATATAAAATCAGTGCCTATACATCTTAACGGTGGCGTGACGTGACTTTTGATGAAATATTTGAATAAATAAAAGAAGCTATGAAATACTAATTATTGGCTCACTATCTCATTGTCTGTTGCAGTGGAAGAGTCCTCAGCTGGACAGGGCACAGCCAGAAGAGGATCTTAAAAGAAATGGCAGCGTGCAACGCTACGGATTTACCCTACGTAACGTCGGTCCCGAATACGGTCGACGACCCATATGAGCCCAAGATCTTCTCATCCACCCGTCAAATTGACTTGATACTAAAAGGAAAAACACTCCTCAACTTGTCCGACTACGAGCTTGAACCGGAGGAGATTGAAGCTCTAGTAGCGGGACTTGGCTTTATCCCGACAGAGGAACCGGATCCAGTGACGGAAATAGAAACTCACGTAAAGGCAGTGGAACGATACACGAGAGCAATAGACATTGCCCTGTCATTCCCATCTGAGAGAAACCCTAAAGATGTCGGTAATAGCAGCGATAACAGCACTGGTGCCCAAATTAAGCTCAAAACTGTTGCCGATCCCTCCCCCGAAACGAACGCCCGGTTACCATCTGTGCCGGTACTTCTAGTAGAACCAGCTATCGGTTCAAAGAAGAAAAACGAAGAAAAATCGGGACACTTATACCGATGGATTGACTCTAAATGGTCACCCCCCCAAGCACGACTGGCAAAACCAGGAAATCCCAAAACAGCTGCTCGATCGATTGCGCCAGCCAACTCTGTTTCCGGGATCAATTGATGATGCAATAGACCACGACGATAATCAGTTCTCCATGGAAACGGAGACAGGGCTCGCAGCCGAAATAACGAAGGATTTGGGTAGCTTGGACCCTGAGAAGCCCCCTACCAGCAACTATGGAAATCCCACTACCAAATCAGCTCCTGTATTGGGAGCTATAGTGCGATCACATCCAGCGATCCTAGCAGCCCTTGATAAGCTCGCTAGGAATAAAGACATCCACATTCTTTCAGCCGACAAGGGCGGAGCTATCGTCATCTGGAAAACAAGTGACTACGACAGGGAAGCCGAGCGCCAGCTCAGCGACACTGACTGCTACGAAAAACTCACGAAAGAAGAATACGATAAGCAGCTACACGAAACACACGTGGCTATCAGTGATGCCGCAGAAAGCCTATACCGAACGGGCCGCATAAAGAAAAGCGAGTTAGAAGCAATAAAAGAAGCCATCCCGCGCGGATCAGCCATATACTTCCTCTGCAAAATCCACAAGAAGAGGCTATTACTAACGGGATCGTTTCCCGGAAGACCGATCGTACGAACGTTCGAAGCGGTCGTCCACCTACTGGACAAGCTCCTAACAGAGTGGACGGGTACCTTATTGCCTCTCATCGACGGTTCTCTCATCGACACGACGGATTTAATAAACAAACTACCGAAAGGCCCCTTACCCGCGTCGGCAACCATCACGACAGCCGATGTCAATTCTCTTTACCCATGCATTCCACTCGATCATGGTATAGCCGCCTCGGTAGAATTCTTCAGCCTACACTACGAGCGTCTCAAAGTGGAATTTGAGGACAAGAATCTACTCCCACCACCCTCACCACAGCAGTTTGAACGAGCCCTGACGCTGGTAATGCACAACTCATTCATCACCTTCAAAAACCGCACGTTCTTTCGACAGCGCAAAGGGACCGCAATGGGGATTTGTATATCGGTTTACTTTGCCAACTGTTACATGTGGAAAGTCTCCCAGAGAGTCCTTACGCGCCAGATACCGCTTCCGGGAGTGCTAACGTTCCTTCGGTTCATCGATGACATTTTGGTAATACAAGCAGACGGCAACCGAGAGGTACTAAAACTCCTTTTCGACTCGATTACAAATGAAGACTGCACCTACGTCATTGACGAGCCGGGCAGACGACAATCTTTCCTCGATGTCTACATCTACTTTGCTGAGAATGGATACCTTGAAACGGAACCGTTCACAAAACCGACATCCACGACGTCGTTCCTCCACTACCTGTCGAACCACCCGAACCACTGCCGTGACTCGATTCCATACGCACAGCTTATTCGGCTGAGGCGCATTACAACCAACTACGACAAATTCATAGTGGCGGCAATGAAACTAATTCGCGCCTTCAAACTTAGAGACTATCCAGAGGATATTTTAATGAAACAACTAGTTAAAGTATCGAGAATGAATCGTGAAGAGTTGCTCATAAGAAAGAGTGCTCGTAATAACACTAGACCGGGATTGAAACCGAACACGAAAGTGGCACGAAGGCCAACAAAGAATGAACCACCAAAGTCTAAACACGGAAAGAAGCGGGCAAAACGCGAGGCCCGGGAATCAGCTTCCCGCACCCTAGTAGCCCCAGAAACCCCAACAACCCCAGAGGGCCCAACGTTCCGTCTAATAACTCCGTTTACTCGCGCGATAGACAACAAGTTGATTCTAACCACACTACGCGACCTTGACGTGGAAAGGAAAAAGCTCTATCCAGCAGAACACAGCCACCATAAGATCATGGATGCCGCCCGATCCGCTCTAGTTCATTCAAAACGGGCTACAGTTCAATCCAGGTTTACCAGGATAATAAAAAATCCAAAAATCTCTAATCATGGTATGACAATAATTCCAGTACTACAATGTTTTTTTCAATAAATCAAGTTTCAGAATAACCTTATACTAACTGAAATTTCTAAATGTATTCCAATAGACAGCGTGGAGTAAGGAAATGGAAACCACTGAGATATCGACGCAAGCAAGAAGGATTCGTGTCTCGTATTCCGTAGTCAGACTCAGAGCAAACAAACTTCTAACAAGGTGGCTACTGTATGACATTCCTTTCTGTAAAAGCAACTGTTCAAGAGCAATTGAAATAAACAATACTGAAGGAGATTAACAAGGCGTACTCGATTAGCTATTCTGTTTATTCTTTGTTTTTTAAAAAAAAGTAATTCAATAAACTACCGGCATGTTATAAAATTAGACTTCATCAGGAAAGACTAAAAACTAACGAGTAGAAGAAACTAGGAGAAACGTAAGAATTTATATGAAAAAAATTTTTTACAAGAAGGAAGACATTGGCCCCTTTCTTCACTTATTGATGAGAAAGATTTAGAAGCCATTCTAGGATTTAGAGTCTTGAACGCGACGGCCGGGTGCAGTTGACGAAATAGAGAGTCCCACCTAATCCTGAAAAAATAAATTGAGTAAAACTCAATTAGAAACCAAGACTACTACTACAAGTTTCCTTCTCATAATATAACTATAAGAAAGATAATTAGAGTAGAGTAGAGGCACTTAC
>JASBVH010000078.1:0-50439 GCA_030141595.1 Chydorus sphaericus | reverse complement strand
TCAAGCAATCTTTCGCCCCTGGCTTACCTTAAAAGTTGAATCACACCCCTCAAGTGGGTTTGAATCAGGATCTAGCTAGTGAACTTGGCCTCAAGGAAATTTTGCCTCAAGTTCTGATTAACTACCAAACCAATACTGGTGCTGCCTGTCAATTAATTGCATGGCCCTATTGATTTGGCTATATAAATTGTGAGACGCAAGTGGCCCAGATCCACTAAGTACTGCCTCGCATCACTAGAAAAAGCGAATCGTGTCTAGCCAGCCAGTCACCACTCAAAAAGAAGTTAAGACTGTGCCCTTGTCCCCTCTGAATGTCCCCTCTGGGTACATAAATTTCGAGACGCAAGTGGCCCAGATCCACTAAGTACTGCCTCGCATCACTAGAAAAAGTGAATCGTATCTAGCCAGCCAGTCACCACTCAAAGAGAAGTTAAGACTGTGCCTTTGTTCCCTCTCATCTTCACCTGTCCTCCCCTTCCCCATGTTATTATATCCACTCTTATGACATAGCAAATCCAACGGCTTATGGAAAGCAGTGAAAGGAAGCCACCGTCCCATCCACCTTTACCCCCGCCTTTATTATTTATTTATAACCTTTTTTCATTTCTAATAATTTTGAAATGAATCTATCATCTCTAAACCTCCCAGTTTCTTTTGGAAAGAAACGACACAACTTTGAAGTGTCCTAGCCCTTAACTCTTTTTTCAGTCTCTAATGACTGAAAGACAAGCCCAACTTTTCCAAGAGAGCCAATTATTCCAGTCTAGCTGACTATACGACAACTGACATTTGTTTATATATATACGTTTCTCTCTTCCTGTTATTCTCCAGTAATAAGACTACGATGTCCCAATTTTATTAATCATTATTGACCATCTAAAAATTTCTTATCTATTCCTTCTTTTACATGTCCTCGACACCCATCTTATTGATCAGGCCTACCATACTGTCAAATGAGTTTCACTCGATCGGAGACAGGGAGTACAACTTTGATTACATCATCCTCTCCTCTCCACGTAACGACTCCAAGTCCGAAATCGACTGGGACTGCTTCTACACTAAGGCTGAATGGAGCGACCACAGACCACCTCCAAGTGACTGGATAAACGCCCGTCTCACGATCGAACTCACACAGTGGTACCGTCCGATACACCCATTCGATCTTAACCAAGATCCCTGCTCAATGTGGTCTCGTGGACATCATTCAACATGACGGACCAGTCAACAAATCATCACACCCCTATCAAGACTTTAGGGCTCGTGAGCGAGCCATGGCCTGCTGATACTAAGCCAGAAGACTTGGAGATCATGACAGTCTGGGACTACAACGTCATCGCTAGAAAGATAGAAGAAGAGGGAGCCAATACCAACATTCTAGATGAAACAATCAGGCTTGGCGGCACGGCTGAAGCAACAGCCGAAATCAGTGAAGCGGTAGCAACGACTTTGAAACCACTCCTTGAAGGAATCATCTCTAAAATCGACAATGCCGAACCCAAACTCGAAGCGTCTAGCGGCAGCCTCTCAGGAGCAGCCCACGTCACCACTGCCCTCGCAACACTCATCGAAAGATTTGACACGAGAGAGAAAAGGATGATGGAAGAAGAAGAAGAAAGGAAAGCAAAACGGCAGAAACTGGATGAAGAGCGCCAGGCAAAGAAAGCCGAAAAAGAGAAACAGCAGCAACTGCAGCAGCAGCAGCAGCAACAAGCCAACAGTTTTTCGGTAACGGCAGAGGCCGAGGAGGCCGAGGAGGCTTCAACCAAGGAAATAGAGGCTACGGCTTTCCAGCTGGAAGTAGTGGCTATTTCTCCGGAAACTTTCCCATCAACGGGAATGACGGAGCATCAAACACCCCCACTTCTGCACTTGAAAAGATGGCAAAAGATATCGAGGCCATCAAAGAAAATGCGGCAAGGACTGCAATCCAACTACCGAGCCCGGTTCCGGTCCCAACACCGGTACCTGTCACACATACTGCGTCCACCGACCCAGTGATTGTTCCACCTGCTCCAACACCCCAGAATTTGGAGGCACTGATACAGCCACTACTCCAGCGTGCTCTGGAGAACCAAGCAGCACAACAGGTATTTATTTTACTTATACGCATAGATATCTTACCTGAGAATAACAACTCTCAAAGTAAATGATATATATATACTGCACTGATTTAAAATATAATTTAAAAAAAACATTTTGCTCAAACGATAATAGCGCATTGTAACTACGTGTGACTAACATCTTCTGTACTGTCTGTTTTCTTAAAAACAAAAAGGTGCACCAGCAGTTGCCGCAGAGGTCTCGCTATGAGAACCTCAACCGACAGCAGCACATGCCTAACAGGACGTTTAGAATTCCATCAGCTGAAGTGAATCCAATGCTACAGGCCCCAGTACCGCGTCAACTAGTTAGACGCCAAGGTGTCTTGCAACCGCCAAATTACATGCAGTCCCAGAGACAACAGCCAACGGCGGCTATGGAGCGGAACCAGCGTCTCAGCTATGGCCAACTAGCCGCTCAGGGTCGACTCCATCCTCAGGGGAGTCGCCGAGCTAACTATGAGAACGAGCCTCCAGTCTATGACATGGAAGATGACGTGGAGGAAGTGGAAATGGATATGTAAAGCCAACCAATCACGTAAATAATATTCTTTTCTCCCATTTTTTTAAAATAAAAATATTGGAAAATATTCTGTAAAGAAATATTACCTTAAATAGAAGCCCCAATTAGACAAAGTGAATAATCGAAAATTATTTCGCTGTTCTAATCAAATACTTTTCTTTTTTTCTAACCAAAGGACAGTTGATGAGTATCTTCCTCGAGTTCTGAAGCCTCTTCTTCACCAGCAACGCGCCGATATCCAAAAGCGGCCGAATCAAGAAAAGCAGAATCCCCTCTCAATATTCCTCTGTTATAAATGTACACTATCCCAATCAGAAGAATGGTTGGGGATCTTACCATTTTTTGTTTCTACCTCTCGAGTGTCCCAACACTGGACGCCATTCACTCCATAACCAATTCCAATGCAATTCTTGGGTTATTTACTATGTAAACATACCTCTCACGGTCCCTACTCACGGCCCTTACCAATTATCATATTTGTAGTATGTAGAAAACATTTGAAAAAGAAAGATGTAGCCTTCCGCTCTTTCACTCAAGGAACCTCCCCAAATAACGAATTAAATGAATACTTAGCACCGTATTCCATTTGTGTTATATTCTACTATGAGACAACCCTTTACTGGCAGAAGAAACACTCAAAATAGCAATCACAAATGACGGTTAATCACACTTGAAGATCTTAGAAACAATATTTTCTTTCCTGTAACCCCCATTGATGTCACTCGCTCTCCCACATTTATATGTATTTTTTTGTCGGCCATAAGAATTGAATAAATCATGCCGGAAGAGCCCAAAGAGGCCTCGAAAACCAAAATAAATTTATACCTCTTTATTATTATTTTTATTATTATTTATTAAATTCAAATAAGAACACAAACCATACAACCAGATGGCTTAGCATAACAACCACACTAGGTTACATTCATGACACAAGAATGGGAGGTGGCAACTCAGCAAACAAGATTGCGTGACAATTAAAATCTCTTTTTTAAAAAAATGTAAAACTCAAACTTACAACGGAAGTATTCCAAGTCTTTGGTCTTTAAGGCAATACCAGTAATATAAAATCAGTGCCTATACATCTTAACGGTGGCGTGACGTGACTTTGATGAAATATTTGAATAAATAAAAGAAGCTATGAAATACTAATTATTGGCTCACTATCTCATTGTCTGTTGCAGTGGAAGAGTCCTCAGCTGGACAGGGCACAGCCAGAAGAGGATCTTAAAAGAAATGGCAGCGTGCAACGCTACGGATTTACCCTACGTAACGTCGGTCCCGAATACGGTCGACGACCCATATGAGCCCAAGATCTTCTCATCCACCCGTCAAATTGACTTGATACTAAAAGGAAAAACACTCCTCAACTTGTCCGACTACGAGCTTGAACCGGAGGAGATTGAAGCTCTAGTAGCGGGACTTGGCTTTATCCCGACAGAGGAACCGGATCCAGTGACGGAAATAGAAACTCACGTAAAGGCAGTGGAACGATACACGAGAGCAATAGACATTGCCCTGTCATTCCCATCTGAGAGAAACCCTAAAGATGTCGGTAATAGCAGCGATAACAGCACTGGTGCCCAAATTAAGCTCAAAACTGTTGCCGATCCCTCCCCCGAAACGAACGCCCGGTTACCATCTGTGCCGGTACTTCTAGTAGAACCAGCTATCGGTTCAAAGAAGAAAAACGAAGAAAAATCGGGACACTTATACCGATGGATTGACTCTAAATGGTCACCCCCCAAGCACGACTGGCAAAACCAGGAAATCCCAAAACAGCTGCTCGATCGATTGCGCCAGCCAACTCTGTTTCCGGGATCAATTGATGATGCAATAGACCACGACGATAATCAGTTCTCCATGGAAACGGAGACAGGGCTCGCAGCCGAAATAACGAAGGATTTGGGTAGCTTGGACCCTGAGAAGCCCCCTACCAGCAACTATGGAAATCCCACTACCAAATCAGCTCCTGTATTGGGAGCTATAGTGCGATCACATCCAGCGATCCTAGCAGCCCTTGATAAGCTCGCTAGGAATAAAGACATCCACATTCTTTCAGCCGACAAGGGCGGAGCTATCGTCATCTGGAAAACAAGTGACTACGACAGGGAAGCCGAGCGCCAGCTCAGCGACACTGACTGCTACGAAAAACTCACGAAAGAAGAAATACGATAAGCAGCTACACGAAACACACGTGGCTATCAGTGATGCCGCAGAAAGCCTATACCGAACGGGCCGCATAAAGAAAAGCGAGTTAGAAGCAATAAAAGAAGCCATCCCGCGCGGATCAGCCATATACTTCCTCTGCAAAATCCACAAGAAGAGGCTATTACTAACGGGATCGTTTCCCGGAAGACCGATCGTACGAACGTTCGAAGCGGTCGTCCACCTACTGGACAAGCTCCTAACAGAGTGGACGGGTACCTTATTGCCTCTCATCGACGGTTCTCTCATCGACACGACGGATTTAATAAACAAACTACCGAAAGGCCCCTTACCCGCGTCGGCAACCATCACGACAGCCGATGTCAATTCTCTTTACCCATGCATTCCACTCGATCATGGTATAGCCGCCTCGGTAGAATTCTTCAGCCTACACTACGAGCGTCTCAAAGTGGAATTTGAGGACAAGAATCTACTCCCACCACCCTCACCACAGCAGTTTGAACGAGCCCTGACGCTGGTAATGCACAACTCATTCATCACCTTCAAAAACCGCACGTTCTTTCGACAGCGCAAAGGGACCGCAATGGGGATTTGTATATCGGTTACTTTGCCAACTGTTACATGTGGAAAGTCTCCCAGAGAGTCCTTACGCGCCAGATACCGCTTCCGGGAGTGCTAACGTTCCTTCGGTTCATCGATGACATTTTGGTAATACAAGCAGACGGCAACCGAGAGGTACTAAAACTCCTTTTCGACTCGATTACAAATGAAGACTGCACCTACGTCATTGACGAGCCGGGCAGGACGACAATCTTTCCTCGATGTCTACATCTACTTTGCTGAGAATGGATACCTTGAAACGGAACCGTTCACAAAACCGACATCCACGACGTCGTTCCTCCACTACCTGTCGAACCACCCGAACCACTGCCGTGACTCGATTCCATACGCACAGCTTATTCGGCTGAGGCGCATTACAACCAACTACGACAAATTCATAGTGGCGGCAATGAAACTAATTCGCGCCTTCAAACTTAGAGACTATCCAGAGGATATTTTAATGAAACAACTAGTTAAAGTATCGAGAATGAATCGTGAAGAGTTTGCTCATAAGAAAGAGTGCTCGTAATAACACTAGACCGGGATTGAAACCGAACACGAAAGTGGCACGAAGGCCAACAAAGAATGAACCACCAAAGTCTAAACACGGAAAGAAGCGGGCAAAACGCGAGGCCCGGGAATCAGCTTCCCGCACCCTAGTAGCCCCAGAAACCCAACAACCCCAGAGGGCCCAACGTTCCGTCTAATAACTCCGTTTACTCGCGCGATAGACAACAAGTTGATTCTAACCACACTACGCGACCTTGACGTGGAAAGGAAAAAGCTCTATCCAGCAGAACACAGCCACCATAAGATCATGGATGCCGCCCGATCCGCTCTAGTTCATTCAAACGGGCTACAGTTCAATCCAGGTTTACCAGGATAATAAAAAATCCAAAAATCTCTAATCATGGTATGACAATAATTCCAGTACTACAATGTTTTTTTCAATAAATCAAGTTTCAGAATAACCTTATACTAACTGAAATTTCTAAATGTATTCCAATAGACAGCGTGGAGTAAGGAAATGGAAACCACTGAGATATCGACGCAAGCAAGAAGGATTCGTGTCTCGTATTCCGTAGTCAGACTCAGAGCAAACAAACTTCTAACAAGGTGGCTACTGTATGACATTCCTTTCTGTAAAAGCAACTGTTCAAGAGCAATTGAAATAAACAATACTGAAGGAGATTAACAAGGCGTACTCGATTAGCTATTCTGTTTATTCTTTGTTTTTTAAAAAAAAGTAATTCAATAAACTACCGGCATGTTATAAAATTAGACTTCATCAGGAAAGACTAAAAACTAACGAGTAGAAGAAACTAGGAGAAACGTAAGAATTTATATGAAAAAAATTTTTTACAAGAAGGAAGACATTGGCCCCTTTCTTCACTTATTGATGAGAAAGATTTAGAAGCCATTCTAGGATTTAGAGTCTTGAACGCGACGGCCGGGTGCAGTTGACGAAATAGAGAGTCCCACCTAATCCTGAAAAAATAAATTGAGTAAAACTCAATTAGAAACCAAGACTACTACTACAAGTTTCCTTCTCATAATATAACTATAAGAAAGATAATTAGAGTAGAGTAGAGGCACTTACTTCAGCACGATCAAAGAATCCTTGACTTCTCATGAGCTCAAAAATATTTCGATCCAAAGGGAGTCCGTTGCGACCAATCACCTCCGAGATGTCGTGCCTCTGACCAAGTCGATGACCAAAAACCTGGTCCGTAGACAGCCGTCCGTTGAAATATCCCATGGGCCCAAGCCATGGTCCAATGGTAGCTAGAATGACAACAAAGTAGAAGCAAATTGGTTAAAATTATGACTACCAGTCAAGTGACAGACAAAGGACACTAAAGAGAAATTTTTATGAAGAAGTAAAATACTTAAAAGAAACAGACTCACATTGAAATGGGAACCGGGCCGTGTAGTGATAATTGCCAGGCGGAGGACGATCCCTGGCTAGTTCTGGATACTCAAAAGGTACGGGACATACTGGCATCAGATTGTACCACTCCTCGTACATAATCATGGCCACCAACTCATAAAGAGCCTGGTCGGACATGTCGTACTTGACGTCACGTATGTGCTTCTCTGCTTGATCAGAATAAATCCGACCACTGCGGGCAACTTCTCGTAGTGAAGGATAAATCCGAGATCCATACCCTCGAGGAATAGGAGATTTGTTGAAGTAACGCGACCAAAGGCGGTAGATTGAGCGAACGGCATCCAGCAAGCGGTAACGTGGGCCAACCAGCAGAGCAATGACCTTGAGCTCGTATTCAAACCGGCTAAGGGCTAGCTCATCCGCATCCGACTGATACTGACGGGCGAAGGGTCCAGGGCCTCTGACCACAGGACAGTGAGCGGGAGGGAAGCCATCAGAACCTCCCTCTTGAAGGAAGGCCAGCAGCCGTTTCGCACGGGGGCCGCAAAGAGAGAAAAACTCGTAACAAGGAGCCAGCTCGCTCCCATCTTGATCAACCAGGAGCACGACACGAATTGACTTTTCGTACCCCATCCTACCTTGCAATAGAAACCGAAAAATATTTAACTATTAAAAAGGGTCACGAAATCGACGCAGATGATAAAACACGCAATATAGATCGGTCGACCGGGAAAAGAATCTTTTATGGGAGGATAAAGTTTAAAAAGAAAAATGCTCCCAAGCCCGTCAATGCAAAGGGTTATGAGGCGAGAGGATTAAAATAAAAAATAATTGTCTCGCCACTGAATGAAATGAGGGTGGTCTGATTTTAAAGGAAATGACAGAGGAAAAAGAAATTTTACCTTATTCTGATGAGTCTTGAGAAGCAAAATTAGAAGATGGACGACACAACAACGTATTCGAACGAAAGAGAGGGTTTCCCACACGAGAGGACGATAAGCTCCCCAAGGGCAAAGCGTCTGACCAAGACTGAGCCAAGCACAACGTAGGATGCCCGCGAGAAATCTTCTGCTCCAAGTCCCCCTGAATAGCAGAAATACGGACTAATAGATAAATTCTGAAGCCCATACCAACCACATAAACTGGGGATTGATAGCAATGACTAATTAAATCATTCCTCTTTTGATGATCTACCATGATAAACAGTGATCATTAACGTACACAGAAGGCTCTGTACTGCTCAAAGACCTACCACTCTCCGAGGTGCTCTTCAGAATTAAATAATAGACGGCCAATTAATTCAACAAGGAGTTTGAACCAAGTGAGAAAGGTGTTTAATTTAGCACACAACTGCTGTACTGAAAATTCGGAAGGTTAATGGGTTAAAGTAACTGAAAGAGATGTTAATCAAGAGCACACGATTGCTGTGCTAGTAAATTCAGAAAAATGAAGGGTCACGGTAATAAGACAAATTGGGATACGTTACAGCTTGATACATAGTCAAGAAGTCCGGTAAATTGTCAAAGTGAATTGTCACAATAATATAAACAAGGACGACCGTAGGATGATAGACTAATTAGGAAGTATCAAGTCCAAATGGGAATTGAGGATTTCTACGTCTTAAGTGATTGAAATTGAAAACAATAAAGAGATGGATTCTCCAGAGAAGAAATGATCAGGAATGAAAATCAGTTCAGGAACTGCTGCCTCGTTTCAGGGGAGAGGAAAGGACATGTTCTTGTCTCCACTAGCCCACAAAAACAGCCGGGACAGCGGGAACCGGCTCCAGATGATTAATTAGACGGTAATGACTGAGCTGTACGGCGGTCGGAGGCCGCAAGTCTACAATAAATATGAAAGGAAATACTTAGAGAAGTGATTACAGGCCAACTTAGTTTAACCCGTAATTATTGCTGAAAAAGTAAAATAATAATACAAAACATGCAAAGTAAAAGGCCATAAATTTTAAAAAGGAATATTTAACAAATGGATTGGGTTACTCACTGAGTTGGAGCATGACGCACTCCCAATGAACCCACTCGTAGCACTTGGCGTACACCTCCATCAGTCGATCGGCGGTAGGAAAATTGCGCGCCAACTCAGGACAGGTGTCCCGGGTAACTGGCCCTCCGCCATCTTGCTCGGATCCCACAGCGAACAAAACTCCGTCTTTGACCGCAGCTCTCAGGGCGTGACCCATGGAACGAATCAACATCCGACCATGAAGATCCACGCAGGGCTCATCAGGATAAAAACGAGCCCAGAGCTCTCGGAAAAAAGTCAATGCCGGCTTCTTTGACCGGTGAAGCAGTACGCGTAGACGAAGCCCGTGCCTCAAATAAAGCATTCGCAAATCACGATCCATGAACAAGGGATGGTCGTGGTGCACTTCGATGGCCGGATGGCCAGAGCAGCCGTCAGGCTCAACCTGACCGGGAGCGGGATAACCAGCCAGGTCGTGACCGAGGGAGCGAAGCGTTGGAATGGTGACACACTTTACGACCCGAACGAGTTCGGCGTAGTTGTTGGCACCGACTGCCCCGGTGCGCCTGTAGAGTTGGTGATTTTCGGGATCGTAGAAAAGAGTTCCACCACGAACACCGCGAACGTATATGTAATGGGCTGCATTCTGGAGAAAGAGCTCCATGATGATGGATTCTAAGGAGCAAGACAAGAGAACCTTTGGTCAGATCATACATAAGAAACGGAAATGAATGAGAAATCGGGATCACAAAGATTCTTCCATAGATATTTGCAGACTTTTCAAGAAAAAAGGAATTGAAAAAGGCAGACAAGTGGTTTTAAAGAGATCAACTCACCTAGTAGTAAGCGGAGTGATGCCCAAGTAAACGTACGGGCGTCGCGAGAAGCGGGTGAGGAATAGAAGACCACACGTGTATCCTAGTCCACCTTTATACGCCAAGCAGACAGCGCTAGTAATAAAGAATTTAGAAATGGCGGCTGTCGCCAAAGGGAAGACCAAGGGAGTGAGATCCAATCACAGCTCACCTTTCTCACCATATTGGATCTGTTGGCGCGCGCGGGAAAGTACAAAGAGAGGATGAACCCCCACAGCCTGGAGGGTTTCCTGACGATATTCAAGAAAGAATTAAAAACGCTTAAAGATGATTACATGTAACTGTATTATCGATTATAATCTAGGAGGTATACGTAAATCTTATAATAAAAAGATGACGCAGAAGAAGAGGCGTAAGAAGTACCTGAACGCTAGAACCGGCGGTCATTTCATTTATCAAGGGACTGAAGAACACCTCTAAGAGCGTGACCACGTAGCGCATATTTTAAATCAATTTCCGCAACCTTCACGTATACAGTTTTATTACGAGGAAGTGCGCACAAGAGCGGTTGATACCGTTACTGACCCATAAAACCATTCATGACTTTCCATCGATTGTGAAGAAGTACGAACCAATGAATGGTGGACACGATGACTTTATTACGAGCACAACTGCTGCTCAGCACGATTATAGAGACTCAAAATAGGTTTACACATGTAAAGACTACACACACAGTCATATAGTAAATCAAGTTGAGGTCAAAGAACTAGAAAAGCCGAGCTGAACAGCAAGGAAAGACTCTTTATGAAGAAAAGAACAGTTTGAGATGAAAACTCGCCGGAAAGGAAGAGCCAAAAAGAAAGAAAACAGGTTATCAATTAAACTCATTCTTGAAGACTCCTCCACTGCTGGGAAGAGGACGTTTCTTCTACGATAAATACACGAGAAGGACAGCAGGGAAAAAGAGGGATGTGATAAACCGGAAGAGCTCTCTCAACCCACGCATGGACATCAATACGAGTGTTGACTCAATCGAGAGTAAGAGCGGCAAGCCCATTGACGGCGCGGTAGTCGACCATCTCGAATGCCTTCGGTCGAGCCGTACCTAAAGTGAATGGAAAAGATAAATTAAAGTCTCAGTAAGAAGAAAATCGCTTTACTAGATTAGATACAGACAAAAAAACTGTCTACGCTCACGAATGAATAAGCTAAGCAAGTAAAACATTCAATCTTTTAAAAGGAAAAAAAAGCAAGTAAAAAGGAAAATAAAGGAAGAAATTAGCTCACCAAAGCGCTCTAGAATGTGCCCCCAGTGGGTCCACTCAAAACATCGAGCATAGAGCTCCAACTTGTAGTCCTTGCCGTTGTGAAAACGAAGCTTGAGCTCGGGACACGACCCTGATGAAATGGGACCAGGCCCGCTCGGCGTGCCACCCCCACTACCAAACAGCTCTCCGTCCTCGATTGCTGAATGGAACGCCTGGCCCATGGAGCTGATGACGGCACCACCGTCGCGGAGAAATTCCTCGTGGGGAAAATACCTTGAGTGTAGAACACGAAAGTAGTACGGAGCCGGCAAACTGCTGCGATGAAGCAAGACGCGAAGCTGAAGCCCGTGACGTAGATAGATCTCCCTAAGATCTCGCTCCGTGAAACGCGGATGATCATGATGCGCCACGATCCCCGGACGGCCGGGACAAGGCCCCGAGATCGGAGGATGATAGGCACAGCGGACGAACAGATCGTTTCCCAAGGAACGAAGGGTCTCCACTGTAGCACATCGTAAAATTTGCACATCTCGGCCGGTGTGGCGAGTTGGCCTCCCATCAACGCGCGTCCAGCGATATACTTGCTCCTCTCTCGGCTCACAGACAAGCAAACCCCCAAGAAGCCCTCGAAGGTTGAAAAGATACTGCTGACTTGGCTCGGCCATCCTTAGCGCTCGACGAGCTGCAAAACAAGGGCGGTTAAAAGGACTAAGATTAAAAATGGACACGGAAAAAACCCGATTGATAGACAAAAAAATTGTTCAAAGTAATATTCAGCCCTACTCACATGAGAAGAAAGATGAATGAAATACGAAAAGAAGAAGATGTAAAAGATTTGAAGCGATAAAGGATTCACACACAGACTTGAGCAGCCTAATCTATAAAAGTGCTAGAGCTCCGTCCTGCTCGTTTCGGAAACCTCTTTCTGAAGGGGAATGAGCAAAGGTATGTACTAAACAGCAACTGGCGTGTTTGTCCCCTAGCGGAAGTACCCAACGCCATCTATGACCCAGAAAATTGACCCCATAGAGGACCCAGAGAATCGTCTCTGAAAAATCGTGAATCCTCTTAAAAAGTAATAAATTTTAAAAAAATGTGTTTGAAACACTTCTCCGGGGAAAGCCAGAACTATCAAGGCAGCTATGCTTATCCCCTACTTGAAAATAAATTTAAAACCCTATGACGCCTCCTTATGTACATCCAAGAAAACAAAAAAACGGAACGTACAGAACGTGAGAACAGAGTAACCCTCCAGTAGACGTGAGGATCACAAGATAAAAAGATTTTATATGCTTCACCCGCAATCCTACGCAAAAGTCGAACGGACCGAACGGTAAATAAAACAAATAAATTGAGAGAAAAACTGGTTTATTTTTTTCTCCTACATCAGATAATCAACACCACATTCAATGATGTCTTCCAATTGACAATGATAGAAGGAACGACCCAACACACGGTAGCGATGGGACCCCAGCCATCTTCTGACATCGTCCGGTAACCGAAACAGCGGCTTGCGACGTAGCCCTCTGTCGTAGTAGTAACGCTCCTGGACAAAGGCAAAAGTCTCCAATTGCCGAGCATTGGGAGGTGGAGGCACTACAAAGACCAAAAATCAATTTTTGATAAATAATCCGGGAAGAAAATATAAAATATAAAATGGAAAGTAAGCAAACGAACTCATTGAGCGCATGAAAATTGGCACCTGTTCAAATACAAAAACGTACCAAGGGCATTCTGGAGCTTTTGACCGATGAATTTCCAGTCGCAAACGTAGCAATAATCGGCCATCTCCTCGTCGAATCCGTTATCAAAGACCACCTAAGAGACAAAGGCATAGAATACGAGAGGAATGAAGAGCGAATCCCAAAAAAGAACACTGAATTGGAAGCGAATTACCTGCAGATCCCAGGTACTTCTTCGATCCATAGCACACTGTTTAGATCTTGGGGCAGAGTCATGCAAAATCCCTCGCTGAGAATAGTCCAATAAGCGCCCTTTAGATCGTTCAAGAATCGTGTGAATATCCCCCATCACTACCTCCTGCCGATCTGGGAAATAAACCTTGCAAAGGTAGACCCCATAATCTTGATAGAGACTGGGATCACCAAGCAAGCATCGCAGCTGAACGCCGTGAAAGATTTCAAGGTAACGGAGGTCGTCATAAGTCACGGACGGGTGCAGATGGTTCCCACCAGGTAATCCCACGCAACAGTCACTAGGAAGCGTCTCTGCCGACCAAATGGACTTGATGACGTCCACCGTTTTACACAGAAACTTCCCTTCCTCTCCCGAACCGTACTCGTGCAAATAACAGTAACCGGTGGTGGATTCAAACCAGTAAAGATTCCCATCCTTCCCCGTAAATCTAAGTGTAGACTTGGGATCGAGAGTCATCTTTCCTTTTCACGCAGATGTGGCTTGCGAAGAGAAAGCAACGATGAAAGAAAGTTGACAAGGATACCAGACAACCAGTTTGGATGAGAACAGTTCCCTAAACACAAATGAAGCGTGATCTTAAATATTATGATTCGCCTTCTTGCACTCAGTGAGGGTCATCTGAACGACAGACGGACAAAATTTTACCAGGAAGGAAAAAACTCAGACCAACAAAGTCTGAGAATCTCAAAGGAAATAATGATTGGACCAATGTGTAACTGATCATCAGTGAAAAGATGACGTGTATTCGAGTCAATTTTCTAAAAGGAGTTTGAGTAGAGCTAAAGGAAATTGCGGGACTCACAAGAGCACTCAAACGATTAGAGGAACGGGTGAATACCCCCGTTCAATCCTCTCCCGCCACCACACAATTAATGGGAGACGAAGGCATTACCTCATAACAGTGGAGGGCCAGACAATCCTACAGATAAGTGGGGGTACAAAAAACAAGAATCATGAAAGAGCTCCGAATTATGCTAATATCTAACGAAGGATTGGGAGAAGAACCTGCTCCGGAACTTTGATAAGACTAGTAGCAGTAATATGATACGCTGTTACGGAATTTGCCTGCTGCTATAATCTCAAGACAAATAAGGAAGTAAAAAAAAGAAGTAAGGAAGTACAAGTCAGTCTGTAAAAATCTGACTGCGAAGGAGAACGAAGTAAGAAACTAAGAAGTGCTTTAGCGAGCAACCACCTGGATACGGCTCGGGCTCTCCCTCTTGGACGGCGAAACCGGTTCGCATAGACACCGCTGGCGTCCGCAGAAATACACGCCGTCAACATCGGTAGAGGCCTGATCACAAGTAAAAAGTAAGGCAAAAAGAAGGAAAGACAATTAGAGCAATCAAAGTGCATATGAAAGAGGCAAGTGTCTAGAGGTTCTGCTCAATACTTACGGAGGTAAAGAACCCTTCGCGCAGCATCCGATCCAGTGTGGACTCGATCCCTGGAGTTGCACTCTTGGCAGCGCGACTAACGGGGATGGGCGGAGGAGTCGCAAGCTGGGGTGAAGCCCTGTGAGCGGAAAATCCCAGACGACTCAAGCGAAAGGTCTGCCCGTCTGGCCCTAACAAGGGGTACAAGTGTCCTGTAAAAAGATACGCCCAAGATGAGAAAGAATGTCAGCATTACAATGGAGCAAGGCACAAGAAAGAGCCGATAAAAATTAGCCCATTATTAGATGATTAGAAAAAAAGAAAGGATGATAAACAGGCAAACATATTACCACGCCATGGAAGCAAAGCCTTCAGGACAAACGTATCAAGAAAGAGACGGCTCCCTTTGAACTCTGGATAGTGGAATGTGATCGGACAGACGTCTATCAGTTCAAACCAATTTTCGAACATGATCCGGGCAATCTGCTCGTACATTGCTGGACCTGTCTGCAAACGATGAAGTGACGGAATGAACTCACGATGAGAGGGATAGCAATCTAGGCTGGTGTTGTAGTCCTGACCACGATAAATACACATCCGACTGTGGGCCCGTTTCATCGACTGCCAAATGGACGTCACAAAACCAGTTGGAATTTCTGATGAGAATCCAAAGTAACGGGGCCACTGGAGACTCATGTAGAACGTCACATCGACTAGAGTTGGAGCTTTGAGGAGAAACAGAGCATAGGCTCTCATTTCAAACTCGAAACGAAGAACCGCGACTTCTTCGGGAGTGAGCACACGTTGACCAACGGCGCTTGGAGGAAGGTGATCACAAATACAGAATACCCGATCTTCGTCCAGCGCAAAGAACCAAACTGAAAGGTTTCTAGCCTCTTCCACCGTATCCACTTGGACGATAACACGAGAACCGGAAATCATCTGAGGATGAAGATATGAGAATGATTTGAACTTGGGAAAGAAGAGAAGCAGTAGAAGAAGTGTAGAAAGTGATACACACCTCACTGGCTAAATACTGAACGAAAAATTTCTTTTTTCTCGTCTTTAAAAGTGAATAAGAATGAAGGAGGAGAACTAAAAATAAGAATGACTGTCAGAACTAGTCGAGATTGTTTCAAGATGGCAACTACCTGAGACGTCTGAGAAGTCTGAGGGACAGATAACGAGGGAATACGGATAGCCAACTTTCTAATCTTTCAAGAACCCTCAACCCACCAGTCTTTTTCCATCCCTTCTCTTCTTCTGAGAACAGACAAAAGAGATTCTGTGACGCAGACACATTAATCTTATATGTACACCTGATCACCCGTATCAGCAGTGGACTAAGAATTATTTTTGACTGTCTCAATTCAAGAATTAAGAGAAATTTGATATGGAATGAAAGGAATTCCGCATTTTTTCGCGAAGTATTTTTAGAAGGAAAGCACGTAACGAGGAGTCCACTATTGAAACTGTGGACAATTAAGAAATGGATTTTCAAATCTTGTAATGAATTATAGCACCAAACGATTACAAGGGTCCGAGCCTATTCATCCTTTTAGTCAATAATGATGAGTCTTCCATACTGCGATAAACCGCATCGGCTAGCTTACAGTTGTGAAACGAACGTTTCCAGAAGCGGTAGCGATGAGAGCCCAACCAATCTTGGACATCCGCAGGCAGAGCATCTATAGTAACGGGCTCGAGCCAACCGTGACGTCCACGATAGAAACGAGTGTGAACGAAATTATAAGTTTTCAGCTGTCCCGCTGTGGGCCGTGGAATGCCTGCGAGAACGGAACGAATGAAACTGAAAAATGAAAACTAAAGAAGACAGAAGTAGATGTGGTAGTGCTTACCATAGAAATTTAAAGCCATTTGCCCGAGAAGTAGCCAGTCACATACGTAACAGTAGTCGGCCATCTCCTCGTCGTAACCGTTCACGAAAACCACCTGAGAAATAAGCGTGAATCACGAGAAAGAAGCTCTTGCAAGAAAAGTATGTTTCGACACAAAGGAAACAGGACTGAGAGCTAGGGAAATAACCTTAAGAAATTTACCTGCAAATCAGTAACATCTCGCCGACCTGTTGCGAAGTATTGCTTCGTCCGGGCAGCAACGGGATATAAAATACCCCGCAGAGCGTAGTCAATAAGCCGGCCCCTAGATTGCTCCAACATTCGAGCCACCTTTCCCACCATCTCCTCATACTTGTGAGAGAAGTAAATCTCACACAGCGCCCTTCCGTATTCAAGATACAAGCTGGGATTGCCTACAAGGCACCGCAGTTGAACACCATGAAAGATGTGAACGCAGCGCAGATCGTCCGAGCTGATGGACACATGTCGGTGATCCCCACCATATGGTGCCACACAGGTGACGCCAAGGCACGCACAAAGGGCCCAGATTGATCTAGCTACGTCCTCAGTTTTGCACAACAAAGGGCCTTCCTGCCCCCACTTATACTCGTGCAAGTAACAGTAACCAGTTGTCGAGTCGAACAAATAAAGGTTACCGTCCTTTCCCTTGAAAACAATTGTACTGGTCGAATAAACAGACATTCCCTTGGACTGAAAAGAGCTGAATGAAGCACATTAGGCAAGCAGACGACTCACCAATTAATCAAGAATGACACAGAGCTGCCAACGTCACGTGAATCCTGAAAACAAAATAAAAACTCCCTAAACTCATAGCTTTTGAAAGGCTTCAATTTTCCAAGAAAACTCCAGTAAATATAATAAGAAGAAAGCTTAGTCAGAGAAATTAGAAATACTTGAGCTATAGGTCTGAAATGAATCGTTTCAGACTACTTCTCAGATTTTATTTAATAATCTGTAAGAATTATTGAAATCCTACTTCATCCTCATGTTTTTCGAGCCGGATATATAAAATTCTAAAAAAACAGATTTTTTTGAAGAACAGAAAGGACCCACCCTGGCACCAAGCCAATCTTCTAAAGAGCCAAAATGGTTTCTGATCACCAACAAGTTAGTAGTTTTATGAACCGCAACATCGAGTCGCATCGATTGATATCACAATTATGCCATTTGAGCAACTTTGAAAAGAATCGACTTTTTAAAAAGAGAATACAATATTAATGTAGGCTGCTCAACTAACCAACCAGTACGGAAATATTCAACACACATGAATAAAACTTTGTACTTACACTATTGAGTGTGTCTACTGCTATACCCATAAGAAACAACTCATTCGAGTAGATACTATTCGCAATTTGAGCAATCAAAGAAAGTAGAACTTGAAGTCTTCAATCGAGAAATTCATTGGAACTCGCCCAGAACTGGTTTCCAAAACCAAGATGATAGACCCAGTCGGTTACTCTATATATTTATATGAACTACAGCATCGAGATGCACCGAGCAAGCCTAATCCTAGATGATTTCAAGCAAAGTTTGAAAGAAGCAACTTTTCAGGATAAATCCGATAAAGTTGTTTAGGGAGAAGCGTAGACGAAAATTTTAGAATGCCTAGAGCTATAAGCCTTAAAAATAATATTTTATGAATCGTTCATCAGATTCTATATATAGATCTGTAAAATTTATTACGATGCCACATCATCGTCCTTGTTTTCTAAATGGGCTCAGGTAGGGAAAAACAGATTTCTCAGGAAGAAAGTACCGTACCTAGCACCAAGACAATTTTCAAACGGTAAAAGGCCCTAATGACCAACAGACTTATACTCATAACAGCAGCAACATCAAACAACATTGAGTGAGGTCAATACCAGCCTATTTGGACCACTTTGAAAGAATCCGATTATCAGTAGATATGCTATATTGATGTAGGCTGATTAAGTAACAAGCAAGTACGGAAATAGCCAATACACATGAATAAAACTTTGTACCTACACTGTTGTATGTGTCTACGGTTATATCCTAGAAGTACAGCTTAGTCGAGTGAAAAGTATTCGAATGCTTAAGAATAAAGAAACTCGAACGTGAAAACTTCCTATGAAGGATTTCACTCGAACGAGTTCAGTAAGCAGCCTTCAAACCGAAAAGTGATTGAACCAATCGGTTAATCTATAATTTTATGAACCACAGCATCGAGATGCATCGAGCAAGACCAATTCTAGATGGCTTCAAGCAGGTTTTTGTATAATAGAAAAGCAACTTGTCAGGAGAAATCCGATTAAATTGTTTAGAAAAAAGCGTAGACCGAAATCTTAGAATGCCTAGAGCTAAAAATCTAGCATAATGTTTCATGAATCATTCCTCAGATTCTATTTATAAATTTGTGAAATCTATTATGATTACACATCATCGTCCTCATTTTGAAACTGGCTTCATGTAGGGAAAAGCAGATGGCTCAGAGAGAAGAATAAGTGCCGTCCATAGCACCAAATCAATTTCGAAAACCATAAAAGGTCTTTATGACCAACAAAATTTATGTCCATAATAGCCACAGCATTGAACCGCATGGATTGAGGCCAAGTGTAGCGTATTTGAACCAATTTGAAAGGTATTCAATTTTTTAGAAAATTTACTGTACTGATGTGGATTGTTTAAACGGCCAACTAGTACGGAAATATTCAACATGCATGAATGAGACTTTGTATGTACGGGATATTCGTATATATGGGCATACTATTGCATGTGCCCACCAATATACCTTTTAAAAAAAAAAAAAAAAAAAAAAAAAAAAAAAAGTACGACTAATTGGAGTGAAAAATATTCGAATAAGTATACATTGATGAAACTTATTTTCTAACTAATTACGGACATTATTATGAACCATTTAGTCCTGTTAAGTCACCCTAAGGAAAATCCCTTCTAAGCAATACCCATTTTTTTACCGGAAGTAATGAAAGACAACGACGAACAAGTTCGGTACGATGCGCCGAGCAACTAAGGCTAACCAAGATATCAATGCAACCCAATTCGATTGCAACCTAGGAATCGTAGAATCGCTCAGCCCAAGCTTATATGATTATATCCCAAAAAAGGATTCTCATCACTAATTCGAGGAGTTCTAAGCAAGGAAAACCCCTTTTTGAAGGACATGTATTAGAAATCCTTGTACACTCCAACAAGTTGGACCCACAGAGTCAGGAAGTTGAACGAGTTCGGCGCTTCGCGCCGAACAATTAAGGTTAGCTCTGATATCAAAGGCAACCACACTCAGAGAAGCTTACTATGACAGCAAATTCTATTGATTACTTTTTAAAAAAATTTAAAAAAAGTTTATTGAGACTAATTGAATTCACAGAGTCAAGAAAGTTGAACGAATTCGGCGCTTCGCGCCGAACAATTAAGGTTAGCTCTGATATCAAAGACAACCACACTCAAATAAGCCTACTATGATAGCAAATTCTATTGATAAAATTAAAAATTAAATAGTTCATTAAATAGTTAATTGAATTTACAGAGCCAAGGAAGTTGAACGAGTTCGGCGCTTCGCGCCGAACAATTAAGGTTAGCTCTGATATCAAAGGCAACCACACTCAAATAAGCCTACTATGATAGCAAATTCTATTGATAAAATTACAAATTAAACAGTTCATTGAGATTAATTGAACTCACAGTGTCAAGGAAGTTGAACGAGTTCGGCGCTTCGCGCCGAACAATTAAGGTTAGCTCTGATATCAAAGGCAACCACACTCATATAAGCTTACCATGAGGGCAAGTCTTATTGATTACGATATTGACAAGTCCACAGCAAGGAAAGACTTTTTCAACAAATCTTTACAAGACAGTAAAGAGATGTACGTTTCCTCCGTGGTTAGAGTCTCTTCTACCTGGGGGTGCCCTCGACTGGGAGACAGAATGATCCTGCCGATGGAACGCCCTAACGAGATGCAGCCGGCTCGACCTGGCCGTCAAATGGGGGACTCGGCATGGAGACTGGAACGTCCTGAGAAGAGGTTGCACCTAGCTGGATGAGACTCTTCTAAGAGTGGAAAAACATACATTCTTTTAGAACCAGGATTAATTAGAATCAAACAAAGAAAAAAGATTTTAATTAATGGAGGAACAGGGACTCCTTTAGTAGTACAGGTGAGCTCTTTCAGCTCCACGAATCGAGGCCAATGATCCCCGGCGGTTTAAAAACCTCCTAGGCGTAGCCCTGGAAGCCGGCAAGCCGGTAACTAGCGGGGAACCCGGGCGGGAGGAACGTGGCTGTTTCGGCCCTGTAAGACTGATTGAGTGCCAGCAATTAGAATTCGACCAGTCCCATAAGCAGATGCAAAAGAGGGATTGGAATCGATGATGAACATGAGCATGAGCAGAGCGTTCCACATTTTTAAAAGTAGATAAGTTAGTAGTGATCGCTATCAGAGGAGGTGGTGCCCTCCATTTGTTGTATCCTTGTGCCTACAAACAGAAAACCTAACCTAACCTAACCTAACCTAACCTAACCTAACCCCCTAGCCTAACCTAACTTTATGACCCAGGTTACTCTGATGATTTTTTCGATTCTCGAAAAAATACCTATCGGTATCTTTTACCTACCCGGGAGCAACCTACTCCGGAAATTGCGTGCCGGTAACAAGAAAGACGCAGCTGCACTTTTTCATCTCATCGGCGGAGGGGCCCTTTACACCCCCGCCGGCATCTGGTAACTTGTCCAACTATTTCCAAAAATTTGGACTTTGATTTCTGCCGCCTCTACCTCCCTTAGAGACAAAAGAGAGGGAGAGTCTTCCCCGGCATCACACCGAACTTGCGTCCGGCATAGTGAACATCCGAGTCATCTTCCTCTCTACAAGAGGCTACTACAGAGAGACCAGGCGAAACACTCTTTGGAGATCCCCCACGTGGGGACCAGCCGCAGAATGTGCTCAACCAACCTCGGAGATCCGAACTTGTCACCTTTCCAGCACAGCCTAGGGAGGCGTTCAGCTGTCCGTACCGGGTGACGGTATTCGGTTCCGAGTTCCTGGAGCGCTCGGTACGTGGGTTGCCTCCCCTACGAAATACTCGCAGGAGCCCACGCCCTAATAACAACCAGGGACGCCGGTAGAGCGATCGCTCAACACACACGCGCTTTTGTAAGGTTATCGCCCAACCTATCCAATTTGTGAACTGTGCAATACACACAGCTCGGCCCAACCCGGAATCGAACCGAGGCATTCCCGGCTTGCGCCAGTGTCGCTCTACCACTGAGCTATTGGGACCGGCAGCTCCACCTCAAAGTTGGCTACCTGATCAACTAACACCGGGGACCACGCTTCGATCCCCACCCCGGTCAAGTCTTTTTTTCAGTATTTTCCTGCCTTTTCTCCATCATGGTTGTGTTGGCGTGATTTTTCTGATAATTATGCACATTTTTCCCGAATTTTTTGCATATTCCTGCAATTAACAAATCGTTTTTTGGCTAATTATTGGTCTTCGGCGGGACCAGAGTTCGATCCCCGCCACGGACATGCCTTTTTCCAGTGTTTTGTCAGCTTCTCCCCATCATGGTTGTGTTGGCGTGATTTTTCTGATAATTATGCACATTTTTCCCGAATTTTTTGCATATTCCTGCAATTAACTAATCGCTTTTTAGCTAATTATCGGTCTTCGGCGGGACCAGAGTTCGATCCCCGCCATGTACATGCCTTTTTTCTTCCATATTTCTGCCTGAACCCATTTACTGTGGATATGTGTGTGTCACCCAGTATTTTTCATGAATTTCCTGGATTTTTCTGCATGTTTTTGCAGCTAATTGATTGATTTTGAGCAGATTTAGTGGATTTGCGGGAGTGCGGAGTGCCTCCCACTGTTTACGTCATCAACCCCAAGATCCTGGGTTCGATCCCCGGTCGAGTACCTTACCTTTTTTCACTGCTCCCCCTATCCCCCACCCCCAGATTGCGTCAGTATCTTATTTATTTCTTTGTATGCAAGTCTTCTGATTTTCTCAGTGCAAATTTTCAGTTATTTTTTCTATGTGCTATCATTTTTGCTATATGCTATTTTTTCTATATGCTATCATTTTTGCTATATGCTATTTTTTCTATATGCTATCATTTTTGCTATATGCTATTTTTTCTTTGCACTTAGGCCAGACGGGCAGGTCTGGGCCATGACCTACTGTCTGTGACCTTCCTCACGTAGCATGCCCGACTGCCTTTGTTGTCTGGCCGCCAAGTACTACGGATGTCAAGATCGCAACATATTTTTATTATTTTTGGTGATTTAAATTGCTTTCGCACATAATTTATGCACGCAAAGCACACCAATATTTTTCATTTTTCTTTTCCTTCAAAATGTTGCTATTTCTACAATTTTTCATTCACTTTTTTCAGTCAATTATTAAATAGTTGTATTGACTAATATGCACTATATATACCACTGCACAAGCACAAGCTCCTCAGTCACACGCAAACACTGAGCCTCTGTATAGGCGTTACGTGCCGTAATTTGCAAATAAATGTGATTCAGTTTTTAGCTGTGCTTGTTTTTATTTTTCTGGTTGTTTGTTAATGTGCGTTGGCGTGGTCTTAAGACGGCCATTTTGCTTTAAGTGATTTGGTTCGTCTTCTAACTCTAACCTATCCTGTCGACTCACGCCACCCGATCTACAAGCAGCCAGACGCAGTGACAACATCCGCCATCTTGACTTAAGCCTTCTTTTCTTACCCGTGGTGGCTCGTTGCGACGACCACCACGCTCACGGTATTTTCTCCATAGATTTCGTATCGTCTGAACCGATTGCTGTCCGCCATCTTTTTGTTAAGATTCCAGCAAACAAAGGATCGACCCATTGATCCAATAGCCGAGCTGCAACACAGCATCCAGCCACGCGGTTGACCCGGGTTCGAGACCAGCAGCAGCCAATCACCCTTGATCTTACTTATTTCATCTTTAGTAAGAATGTCAACGGGAGGCACAAGCAGCCATAATGCTCTCCAGGAGTATCTGCAGACGGAATTCAAATCAACTGAGCTACTTCAGGACGAAAGAATTCGCCATATCGGGAAGCTACTAGCCAAGATAGACGACCTCAACGCTGCAATCGATCGCCACAGGGAATATGGGGACATCGGCTACCCCACAATTCTGCCCTCGTGCCGGACGATCCAGTCACCAAGCCCTTCCCTCCTGGACGACAACCTGGTCAACGAGATGAACAAGATCCTCCACGAATGCGGTGAGAAGCTAACCAAGGTACTTCTCGAGGCCCAAGTCAAAGAGAGGGGACGACTCCAGAAGGAGGTGCTTGAAGCCATCGGACAGATGAACCCCAACGAGGAACAAACGGCCGCCATCCTACTTCAAAGACAACGAAGACGCCGGCTCGATGGCAACATCAAGGATCTACCACCAATCAAGGGGGCCCTCCCATTCCTTCGAGCTCCAGACCTCTCAAAAGGGGAACGCTCTATTGTCGCCAACCGAGAGATAGCAGGAATCTTCTCAACTGGGACACGACAACCACGCAGTGGAGGGGAAACCGGGCCCGGCCATGCAAGACAGCAGCGAAAGCGAACCGAAAGTGGTAGTGGAAACCAAGGCGGCCGTAGACATCACTCCCGGGACGAGCATCAACACGGACAGAGCTCTTCTGACCAGGAGAATGACAACGACAACAACGAACAACCAAAACGCTTAAGATTCCAGAACCAGCAGAGGAACTTCGGAAGCAGGGGCCTGAATACCAGCAACCACAACTACCGCCAAGGAGCTGGTCGCAACGGAAGACGCCACTGAAGACCTGGAAAGCCCCGTTGCTCCAATGATGCCGACCACTGCGACGAAAATTGACCACGAGACGGTTCGACGATTTGGCTTTTAACGACGCTCATTCCAAAACCCAAGCAGCCATTCCACCCACCCTGGACGCGGATCTAGTGAATCTCTGACGGCGGCTTATCTCCTCCTGCATTGGATTTTGTTCCAAGCCGAGGAACTTCTAGCAAAACGCCGTCAGAACCATGGGACAGGATTGTTTTTTGCGGCCACGCCGCAAAAAAGCCAACCAACCTACCCGGGTGCATCCACAACGCCTCAAAAGACTTCAGGGACTAAGGGCCTCCGGCGGGCAGCCTAGCCTAACCTAACTTTATGACCCAGGTTACTCTGATGATTTTTTCGATTCTCGAAAAAATACCTATCGGTATCTTTTACCTACCCGGGAGCAACCTACTCCGGAAATTGCGTGCCGGTAACAAGAAAGACGCAGCTGCACTTTTTCATCTCATCGGCGGAGGGGCCCTTTACACCCCCGCCGGCATCTGGTAACTTGTCCAACTATTTCCAAAAATTTGGACTTTGATTTCTGCCGCCTCTACCTCCCTTAGAGACAAAAGAGAGGGAGAGTCTTCCCCGGCATCACACCGAACTTGCGTCCGGCATAGTGAACATCCGAGTCATCTTCCTCTCTACAAGAGGCTACTACAGAGAGACCAGGCGAAACACTCTTTGGAGATCCCCCACGTGGGGACCAGCCGCAGAATGTGCTCAACCAACCTCGGAGATCCGAACTTGTCACCTTTCCAGCACAGCCTAGGGAGGCGTTCAGCTGTCCGTACCGGGTGACGGTATTCGGTTCCGAGTTCCTGGAGCGCTCGGTACGTGGGTTGCCTCCCCTACGAAATACTCGCAGGAGCCCACGCCCTAGTAACAACCAGGGACGCCGGTAGAGCGATCGCTCAACACACACGCGCTTTTGTAAGGTTATCGCCCAACCTATCCAATTTGTGAACTGTGCAATACACACAGCTCGGCCCAACCCGGAATCGAACCGAGGCATTCCCGGCTTGCGCCAGTGTCGCTCTACCACTGAGCTATTGGGACCGGCAGCTCCACCTCAAAGTTGGCTACCTGATCAACTAACACCGGGGACCACGCTTCGATCCCCACCCCGGTCAAGTCTTTTTTTCAGTATTTTCCTGCCTTTTCTCCATCATGGTTGTGTTGGCGTGATTTTTCTGATAATTATGCACATTTTTCCCGAATTTTTTGCATATTCCTGCAATTAACAAATCGTTTTTTGGCTAATTATTGGTCTTCGGCGGGACCAGAGTTCGATCCCCGCCACGGACATGCCTTTTTCCAGTGTTTTGTCAGCTTCTCCCCATCATGGTTGTGTTGGCGTGATTTTTCTGATAATTATGCACATTTTTCCCGAATTTTTTGCATATTCCTGCAATTAACTAATCGCTTTTTAGCTAATTATCGGTCTTCGGCGGGACCAGAGTTCGATCCCCGCCATGTACATGCCTTTTTTCTTCCATATTTCTGCCTGAACCCATTTACTGTGGATATGTGTGTGTCACCCAGTATTTTTCATGAATTTCCTGGATTTTTCTGCATGTTTTTGCAGCTAATTGATTGATTTTGAGCAGATTTAGTGGATTTGCGGGAGTGCGGAGTGCCTCCCACTGTTTACGTCATCAACCCCAAGATCCTGGGTTCGATCCCCGGTCGAGTACCTTACCTTTTTTCACTGCTCCCCCTATCCCCCACCCCCAGATTGCGTCAGTATCTTATTTATTTCTTTGTATGCAAGTCTTCTGATTTTCTCAGTGCAAATTTTCAGTTATTTTTTCTATGTGCTATCATTTTTGCTATATGCTATTTTTTCTATATGCTATCATTTTTGCTATATGCTATTTTTTCTATATGCTATCATTTTTGCTATATGCTATTTTTTCTTTGCACTTAGGCCAGACGGGCAGGTCTGGGCCATGACCTACTGTCTGTGACCTTCCTCACGTAGCATGCCCGACTGCCTTTGTTGTCTGGCCGCCAAGTACTACGGATGTCAAGATCGCAACATATTTTTATTATTTTTGGTGATTTAAATTGCTTTCGCACATAATTTATGCACGCAAAGCACACCAATATTTTTCATTTTTCTTTTCCTTCAAAATGTTGCTATTTCTACAATTTTTCATTCACTTTTTTCAGTCAATTATTAAATAGTTGTATTGACTAATATGCACTATATATACCACTGCACAAGCACAAGCTCCTCAGTCACACGCAAACACTGAGCCTCTGTATAGGCGTTACGTGCCGTAATTTGCAAATAAATGTGATTCAGTTTTTAGCTGTGCTTGTTTTTATTTTTCTGGTTGTTTGTTAATGTGCGTTGGCGTGGTCTTAAGACGGCCATTTTGCTTTAAGTGATTTGGTTCGTCTTCTAACTCTAACCTATCCTGTCGACTCACGCCACCCGATCTACAAGCAGCCAGACGCAGTGACAACATCCGCCATCTTGACTTAAGCCTTCTTTTCTTACCCGTGGTGGCTCGTTGCGACGACCACCACGCTCACGGTATTTTCTCCATAGATTTCGTATCGTCTGAACCGATTGCTGTCCGCCATCTTTTTGTTAAGATTCCAGCAAACAAAGGATCGACCCATTGATCCAATAGCCGAGCTGCAACACAGCATCCAGCCACGCGGTTGACCCGGGTTCGAGACCAGCAGCAGCCAATCACCCTTGATCTTACTTATTTCATCTTTAGTAAGAATGTCAACGGGAGGCACAAGCAGCCATAATGCTCTCCAGGAGTATCTGCAGACGGAATTCAAATCAACTGAGCTACTTCAGGACGAAAGAATTCGCCATATCGGGAAGCTACTAGCCAAGATAGACGACCTCAACGCTGCAATCGATCGCCACAGGGAATATGGGGACATCGGCTACCCCACAATTCTGCCCTCGTGCCGGACGATCCAGTCACCAAGCCCTTCCCTCCTGGACGACAACCTGGTCAACGAGATGAACAAGATCCTCCACGAATGCGGTGAGAAGCTAACCAAGGTACTTCTCGAGGCCCAAGTCAAAGAGAGGGGACGACTCCAGAAGGAGGTGCTTGAAGCCATCGGACAGATGAACCCCAACGAGGAACAAACGGCCGCCATCCTACTTCAAAGACAACGAAGACGCCGGCTCGATGGCAACATCAAGGATCTACCACCAATCAAGGGGGCCCTCCCATTCCTTCGAGCTCCAGACCTCTCAAAAGGGGAACGCTCTATTGTCGCCAACCGAGAGATAGCAGGAATCTTCTCAACTGGGACACGACAACCACGCAGTGGAGGGGAAACCGGGCCCGGCCATGCAAGACAGCAGCGAAAGCGAACCGAAAGTGGTAGTGGAAACCAAGGCGGCCGTAGACATCACTCCCGGGACGAGCATCAACACGGACAGAGCTCTTCTGACCAGGAGAATGACAACGACAACAACGAACAACCAAAACGCTTAAGATTCCAGAACCAGCAGAGGAACTTCGGAAGCAGGGGCCTGAATACCAGCAACCACAACTACCGCCAAGGAGCTGGTCGCAACGGAAGACGCCACTGAAGACCTGGAAAGCCCCGTTGCTCCAATGATGCCGACCACTGCGACGAAAATTGACCACGAGACGGTTCGACGATTTGGCTTTTAACGACGCTCATTCCAAAACCCAAGCAGCCATTCCACCCACCCTGGACGCGGATCTAGTGAATCTCTGACGGCGGCTTATCTCCTCCTGCATTGGATTTTGTTCCAAGCCGAGGAACTTCTAGCAAAACGCCGTCAGAACCATGGGACAGGATTGTTTTTTGCGGCCACGCCGCAAAAAAGCCAACCAACCTACCCGGGTGCATCCACAACGCCTCAAAAGACTTCAGGGACTAAGGGCCTCCGGCGGGCAGCCTAGCCTAACCTAACTTTATGACCCAGGTTACTCTGATGATTTTTTCGATTCTCGAAAAAATACCTATCGGTATCTTTTACCTACCCGGGAGCAACCTACTCCGGAAATTGCGTGCCGGTAACAAGAAAGACGCAGCTGCACTTTTTCATCTCATCGGCGGAGGGGCCCTTTACACCCCCGCCGGCATCTGGTAACTTGTCCAACTATTTCCAAAAATTTGGACTTTGATTTCTGCCGCCTCTACCTCCCTTAGAGACAAAAGAGAGGGAGAGTCTTCCCCGGCATCACACCGAACTTGCGTCCGGCATAGTGAACATCCGAGTCATCTTCCTCTCTACAAGAGGCTACTACAGAGAGACCAGGCGAAACACTCTTTGGAGATCCCCCACGTGGGGACCAGCCGCAGAATGTGCTCAACCAACCTCGGAGATCCGAACTTGTCACCTTTCCAGCACAGCCTAGGGAGGCGTTCAGCTGTCCGTACCGGGTGACGGTATTCGGTTCCGAGTTCCTGGAGCGCTCGGTACGTGGGTTGCCTCCCCTACGAAATACTCGCAGGAGCCCACGCCCTAATAACAACCAGGGACGCCGGTAGAGCGATCGCTCAACACACACGCGCTTTTGTAAGGTTATCGCCCAACCTATCCAATTTGTGAACTGTGCAATACACACAGCTCGGCCCAACCCGGAATCGAACCGAGGCATTCCCGGCTTGCGCCAGTGTCGCTCTACCACTGAGCTATTGGGACCGGCAGCTCCACCTCAAAGTTGGCTACCTGATCAACTAACACCGGGGACCACGCTTCGATCCCCACCCCGGTCAAGTCTTTTTTTCAGTATTTTCCTGCCTTTTCTCCATCATGGTTGTGTTGGCGTGATTTTTCTGATAATTATGCACATTTTTCCCGAATTTTTTGCATATTCCTGCAATTAACAAATCGTTTTTTGGCTAATTATTGGTCTTCGGCGGGACCAGAGTTCGATCCCCGCCACGGACATGCCTTTTTCCAGTGTTTTGTCAGCTTCTCCCCATCATGGTTGTGTTGGCGTGATTTTTCTGATAATTATGCACATCTTTCCCGAATTTTTTGCATATTCCTGCAATTAACTAATCGCTTTTTAGCTAATTATCGGTCTTCGGCGGGACCAGAGTTCGATCCCCGCCATGTACATGCCTTTTTTTCTTCCATATTTCTGCCTGAACCCATTTACTGTGGATATGTGTGTGTCACCCAGTATTTTTCATGAATTTCCTGGATTTTTCTGCATGTTTTTGCAGCTAATTGATTGATTTTGAGCAGATTTAGTGGATTTGCGGGAGTGCGGAGTGCCTCCCACTGTTTACGTCATCAACCCCAAGATCCTGGGTTCGATCCCCGGTCGAGTACCTTACCTTTTTTCACTGCTCCCCCTATCCCCCACCCCCAGATTGCGTCAGTATCTTATTTATTTCTTTGTATGCAAGTCTTCTGATTTTCTCAGTGCAAATTTTCAGTTATTTTTTCTATGTGCTATCATTTTTGCTATATGCTATTTTTTCTATATGCTATCATTTTTGCTATATGCTATTTTTTCTATATGCTATCATTTTTGCTATATGCTATTTTTTCTTTGCACTTAGGCCAGACGGGCAGGTCTGGGCCATGACCTACTGTCTGTGACCTTCCTCACGTAGCATGCCCGACTGCCTTTGTTGTCTGGCCGCCAAGTACTACGGATGTCAAGATCGCAACATATTTTTATTATTTTTGGTGATTTAAATTGCTTTCGCACATAATTTATGCACGCAAAGCACACCAATATTTTTCATTTTTCTTTTCCTTCAAAATGTTGCTATTTCTACAATTTTTCATTCACTTTTTTCAGTCAATTATTAAATAGTTGTATTGACTAATATGCACTATATATACCACTGCACAAGCACAAGCTCCTCAGTCACACGCAAACACTGAGCCTCTGTATAGGCGTTACGTGCCGTAATTTGCAAATAAATGTGATTCAGTTTTTAGCTGTGCTTGTTTTTATTTTTCTGGTTGTTTGTTAATGTGCGTTGGCGTGGTCTTAAGACGGCCATTTTGCTTTAAGTGATTTGGTTCGTCTTCTAACTCTAACCTATCCTGTCGACTCACGCCACCCGATCTACAAGCAGCCAGACGCAGTGACAACATCCGCCATCTTGACTTAAGCCTTCTTTTCTTACCCGTGGTGGCTCGTTGCGACGACCACCACGCTCACGGTATTTTCTCCATAGATTTCGTATCGTCTGAACCGATTGCTGTCCGCCATCTTTTTGTTAAGATTCCAGCAAACAAAGGATCGACCCATTGATCCAATAGCCGAGCTGCAACACAGCATCCAGCCACGCGGTTGACCCGGGTTCGAGACCAGCAGCAGCCAATCACCCTTGATCTTACTTATTTCATCTTTAGTAAGAATGTCAACGGGAGGCACAAGCAGCCATAATGCTCTCCAGGAGTATCTGCAGACGGAATTCAAATCAACTGAGCTACTTCAGGACGAAAGAATTCGCCATATCGGGAAGCTACTAGCCAAGATAGACGACCTCAACGCTGCAATCGATCGCCACAGGGAATATGGGGACATCGGCTACCCCACAATTCTGCCCTCGTGCCGGACGATCCAGTCACCAAGCCCTTCCCTCCTGGACGACAACCTGGTCAACGAGATGAACAAGATCCTCCACGAATGCGGTGAGAAGCTAACCAAGGTACTTCTCGAGGCCCAAGTCAAAGAGAGGGGACGACTCCAGAAGGAGGTGCTTGAAGCCATCGGACAGATGAACCCCAACGAGGAACAAACGGCCGCCATCCTACTTCAAAGACAACGAAGACGCCGGCTCGATGGCAACATCAAGGATCTACCACCAATCAAGGGGGCCCTCCCATTCCTTCGAGCTCCAGACCTCTCAAAAGGGGAACGCTCTATTGTCGCCAACCGAGAGATAGCAGGAATCTTCTCAACTGGGACACGACAACCACGCAGTGGAGGGGAAACCGGGCCCGGCCATGCAAGACAGCAGCGAAAGCGAACCGAAAGTGGTAGTGGAAACCAAGGCGGCCGTAGACATCACTCCCGGGACGAGCATCAACACGGACAGAGCTCTTCTGACCAGGAGAATGACAACGACAACAACGAACAACCAAAACGCTTAAGATTCCAGAACCAGCAGAGGAACTTCGGAAGCAGGGGCCTGAATACCAGCAACCACAACTACCGCCAAGGAGCTGGTCGCAACGGAAGACGCCACTGAAGACCTGGAAAGCCCCGTTGCTCCAATGATGCCGACCACTGCGACGAAAATTGACCACGAGACGGTTCGACGATTTGGCTTTTAACGACGCTCATTCCAAAACCCAAGCAGCCATTCCACCCACCCTGGACGCGGATCTAGTGAATCTCTGACGGCGGCTTATCTCCTCCTGCATTGGATTTTGTTCCAAGCCGAGGAACTTCTAGCAAAACGCCGTCAGAACCATGGGACAGGATTGTTTTTTGCGGCCACGCCGCAAAAAAGCCAACCAACCTACCCGGGTGCATCCACAACGCCTCAAAAGACTTCAGGGACTAAGGGCCTCCGGCGGGCAGCCTAGCCTAACCTAACTTTATGACCCAGGTTACTCTGATGATTTTTTCGATTCTCGAAAAAATACCTATCGGTATCTTTTACCTACCCGGGAGCAACCTACTCCGGAAATTGCGTGCCGGTAACAAGAAAGACGCAGCTGCACTTTTTCATCTCATCGGCGGAGGGGCCCTTTACACCCCCGCCGGCATCTGGTAACTTGTCCAACTATTTCCAAAAATTTGGACTTTGATTTCTGCCGCCTCTACCTCCCTTAGAGACAAAAGAGAGGGAGAGTCTTCCCCGGCATCACACCGAACTTGCGTCCGGCATAGTGAACATCCGAGTCATCTTCCTCTCTACAAGAGGCTACTACAGAGAGACCAGGCGAAACACTCTTTGGAGATCCCCCACGTGGGGACCAGCCGCAGAATGTGCTCAACCAACCTCGGAGATCCGAACTTGTCACCTTTCCAGCACAGCCTAGGGAGGCGTTCAGCTGTCCGTACCGGGTGACGGTATTCGGTTCCGAGTTCCTGGAGCGCTCGGTACGTGGGTTGCCTCCCCTACGAAATACTCGCAGGAGCCCACGCCCTAGTAACAACCAGGGACGCCGGTAGAGCGATCGCTCAACACACACGCGCTTTTGTAAGGTTATCGCCCAACCTATCCAATTTGTGAACTGTGCAATACACACAGCTCGGCCCAACCCGGAATCGAACCGAGGCATTCCCGGCTTGCGCCAGTGTCGCTCTACCACTGAGCTATTGGGACCGGCAGCTCCACCTCAAAGTTGGCTACCTGATCAACTAACACCGGGGACCACGCTTCGATCCCCACCCCGGTCAAGTCTTTTTTTCAGTATTTTCCTGCCTTTTCTCCATCATGGTTGTGTTGGCGTGATTTTTCTGATAATTATGCACATTTTTCCCGAATTTTTTGCATATTCCTGCAATTAACAAATCGTTTTTTGGCTAATTATTGGTCTTCGGCGGGACCAGAGTTCGATCCCCGCCACGGACATGCCTTTTTCCAGTGTTTTGTCAGCTTCTCCCCATCATGGTTGTGTTGGCGTGATTTTTCTGATAATTATGCACATTTTTCCCGAATTTTTTGCATATTCCTGCAATTAACTAATCGCTTTTTAGCTAATTATCGGTCTTCGGCGGGACCAGAGTTCGATCCCCGCCATGTACATGCCTTTTTTCTTCCATATTTCTGCCTGAACCCATTTACTGTGGATATGTGTGTGTCACCCAGTATTTTTCATGAATTTCCTGGATTTTTCTGCATGTTTTTGCAGCTAATTGATTGATTTTGAGCAGATTTAGTGGATTTGCGGGAGTGCGGAGTGCCTCCCACTGTTTACGTCATCAACCCCAAGATCCTGGGTTCGATCCCCGGTCGAGTACCTTACCTTTTTTCACTGCTCCCCCTATCCCCCACCCCCAGATTGCGTCAGTATCTTATTTATTTCTTTGTATGCAAGTCTTCTGATTTTCTCAGTGCAAATTTTCAGTTATTTTTTCTATGTGCTATCATTTTTGCTATATGCTATTTTTTCTATATGCTATCATTTTTGCTATATGCTATTTTTTCTATATGCTATCATTTTTGCTATATGCTATTTTTTCTTTGCACTTAGGCCAGACGGGCAGGTCTGGGCCATGACCTACTGTCTGTGACCTTCCTCACGTAGCATGCCCGACTGCCTTTGTTGTCTGGCCGCCAAGTACTACGGATGTCAAGATCGCAACATATTTTTATTATTTTTGGTGATTTAAATTGCTTTCGCACATAATTTATGCACGCAAAGCACACCAATATTTTTCATTTTTCTTTTCCTTCAAAATGTTGCTATTTCTACAATTTTTCATTCACTTTTTTCAGTCAATTATTAAATAGTTGTATTGACTAATATGCACTATATATACCACTGCACAAGCACAAGCTCCTCAGTCACACGCAAACACTGAGCCTCTGTATAGGCGTTACGTGCCGTAATTTGCAAATAAATGTGATTCAGTTTTTAGCTGTGCTTGTTTTTATTTTTCTGGTTGTTTGTTAATGTGCGTTGGCGTGGTCTTAAGACGGCCATTTTGCTTTAAGTGATTTGGTTCGTCTTCTAACTCTAACCTAACCTAACCTAACCTAACCTAACCTAACCTAACCTAACCTAACCTAACCTAACCTAACCTAACCCATAACTACGGTTTATATTATGTATTATTCTGTTATGATGGGGACTATCTGCTGGCGAATAAACCCTTTCGTAACTATCCCCGTCTCCCCCTCTACATTTATATCTCTAATTTTAATCTATCTCACACCGACAGCAAGCCCAACAGTCTAGACTTCTAGGACCTTGCCTTCTTTCCCCTGTTTTAAAAATAATATCGAATAGTATTTTCTAACAAAAAAAAAATCCGAGCGGGAGGTATAAGACGGTATCTAAAACCAGTTTCCTTGCCTTGGGCCTCTTTTTTGTTATTCGATAACGGATCTCAGCCTATATTGTTTACATCATGGTTTAGTTTATAATAAACTAGCATATTTATATTTTTATATATGCTCTCGCTCGAGCTCTTATGGGAAAACGCTACTTTATAATTATTTTAAAATACTTCGGATGGCATTATAGATTTGATTTATATTTACTTAGGCACAGAATCATCAGAGGAATGGAAAAAATTGAATCTTATATCCTTTTTTTATGTTACAAAAAAATTGAAATATAGCGTTTCCCCATAAGAACGTATAGACATCGGAATTTTGATTTTTTTTTCTCTCTCTCTCGCCGGAGAGGGGAGAGCTCGAGCGAGAGGGTGGAGCCTCCCTTCCCCAAACTTTTCATTTTCTCGTTCACTGTTGGACAGGGCTCCCCAAAATTAATTTATTGTTTTAATTCTTTTACGGACGAAGCCGTAACTCAGGCGAGCTACTTTATATTAAACTACTATTATTATTATAGTTTTAGCAGAAATAGTGTAATGTTATCAGTTGAAAATTGAAATTCGGAGTTTAAATCACACAGTGAATACGGCAATGAATTGACCAATCATTTCCGATTGCATGATTTATATAACACATAGCCCTATTCATATGGTATTTTTTCTCTTTCTGGAAAAATGGAAAGTTAAACAGAAGATAACCATCCAACAGTCAAACAGGTTTACTTGAATTTGATGGAAGAGTCACGTCACGCCATCTAGCAATAGAAAAAGAATAAAAGTAAACTAGCGATATTGCCCATCTCAAGTGGTGCGGGTAGTAACCAGTATGAATTATTGGTAACGTTAGGCATATAATTTCTCTTTTTCGATTAAATATACATAGATATATTGAGTAATCACGCATTTTTTCTGGTTAAAGGATTTATCTCGGGATTTATACTAATTAAAAATTAAACTAAGTGTTATTAATAAATTAGTACATAATTTAAAAACTGATTTGATACCATAGATACGGAACTAAACGTTGTAATCTATATCTAAGATAGTAAAGCGAGCTTTTCTGCTCGCGGTTAATAGGATAATTCAGACTTCGCCTGAATTAATCTCAAGGAGATGTGATAAGATAGTTTCCGATTAACTTGATTGAATTAAATTTAAGTCGTATGATATGACTGTCGTATGAAAAAGGTTGGAGCAACTAAATATGTAGGTATAAAGAGAGAGACCAGAGAAGAGAAAGCAGCAGAGAAATTCAATTGATTTGTATACAATTTTTTTAACCTTTCTGGCGATTAAAATGTGACATCTGACAGATTACCTGATCTTCTCTGTTAATAATTAAGAAAATTCTGATAACAGCTAAAATAAAAATTAAGTAAAACAAATATATTGTTTAAAAATGTCTTTCACCACTAGCAACCACGTAAATACAGTAGAAGTCAAGCAGACGAACGGAAAACAACAACATACGGTTGCTAGGTAACGGGATGATGCTAACTTGCCGGTAATTAATAAATCAAAATCTTAAAGTATAATTACGGTTAAAAGTAAAAATATAATAATTAGATGTCCGGAATTCCCTATCGAATGAACATATCTATGTGAAAAATCCCAGATCGTCACAATGAGCCCGTACAACAATTTGCCGGAGGGGTCCGAAAAAGTTTGAAGAGACTATATACTGCTGTGTAGGATTTATATGGCGATAAGGGGAAATGTATGGAGGGGAAATGACATATTAGGCTCGCTTCGCTCGCAATAAAACAGAAAAAAAATCAGTCAGTCGATCGGTGCCGGCTATAGTGCCCTAATAAATTTAAACTGTACGTAATATGAAAACATTAAATATAGAAAACTCCTATAATATAGTACATTCATATAGGGTTATTCGAATGAAAAACATTGGAATTGAAATGGATTGAAGCGGAATGGATCGAGCCGGATTAAATAATATTCATATTCATTCAGGTACTTAACAAATTCATTCATATTCATTCATCAGTTTCGCCAATTCATTCGAATGAACTTTTCAAATTCATGAATATTCATGAATAATTATTTTTTAAATAATAAAAAAACAAGTATTGAATAGATTTTGAACTGTGTTTTAAGATGCAATTTAGACCCATAAATACGTCAAGTATATAGGCCAATAGAAAGCTTATAAAATTTATGAATTTTTCATACATTTTTTGGCCTAAAAGAATCAAACTACGTCCCCACCACCACTCCACATGGCGTATTTTCTGGATTTTGAGCATCTTTCCCATTGTTCTGTACTATTTATTAAGCCTACGAATGCGACAAATAAAATCAATTGAAAATATACCCTATTAAGAAGAACACCCCCCCCCCCCCCCCTACAAGTTACGCCCTTAGATCCATTGAGAAAAACAATTCTTTGTTCATAAATAAATTCCAATAGTATTCAAATTCGTATATCATTCACATATCGTAACATAAACATTCATATATATATCATTCATTCACTCACTTCGTGTGAATACGAAAATTAATTCATTTGTTGTTTTTCGTATGAATAAATTATTCATTGGAATGACCCCAAAAGCCATGAATTTCATTGAATCGATATTTGTGGCAAATATATGGAAAGGTTATATCATCAAAAGATTTTAACCCGAAAGGATGTTATAAAAATAAATCTTGTTCATTGGAATGACCCCAAAAGCCGTGAATTTCATTGAATCGGAGCCTCCTTATATATTACCTTCATATATCCCATTGCGCCGTAGGAATCGGAGTCGAATAGGGCATATTCATATTCAATTCATATTGGATTTTGAAATATTTATATTCACTCAAATAATGTATCGAAATCCTATTCGCGAATATTCAAACATAAAGCCTAAAATACCAAAACATTTTGCCGCGAATATATTCAAACTTCAGACTTATGTCAATGATGAAACGATTGCTTCCCCGTACTTTGACTTGAACCTACCCTTCTTTGGATGTGTGTACCTGACTCTTCCTAGAACTACGTGAGATGGACGTTACTTCCTTCTTTCTTATAACTGACTCGGATGCTCTCAACTTTAGTCGTTATCCGGATACTAACATGTTTAGTGATGGTGGAGGAGAGAAGCCTTTCCCTCGGTTTCGCCTATATACAAAGTGAACTGACTGAAGAGTATCTTTCTTCTAACTGTGAAATTTCATCTTCACAAACGTGACTGCTACAACATTTCTACCTGTGCCAAATTCTTAACGTGACAATATGCGAGTATATTCGAATATTCTCTACTTATATTCATGTTTATTTTGAATTTTTCAAAATTATCAATTAAAACCAGAAGATACCATATTCATATTCATTCGAATCATGTTTGTGGAAAAAATATTCAGTATTCGAATGCGAGTTTTCGTATTCAAATATGAGTGATTCCGATTCCTACATTACGGATCTCAGGGGTTTGCCTGAATTCATATTCAAATTAAATGGAAATATGCCGTGTGCACTGCATATTTTAAAGAGTTTTCTTACAAATCGATATAGCTTTCGGCTCTCCTCTTGTATTTTACATTAAACATGTTCATCACTAGAGGTTATTCTGATTGGAAAAGGCTATTGACTCAATAACCATATCTATGTTGTGGAAACTGTTGAAAACCAACGAATAATTGAACTTGTGTTGTTAACGACTGAGTAATCTGAATCAACCCAATGTTAGGTTTTCTTTTTAAAGTTTAAACTATGTGCACTGTAATCGAAAAAATATGGTGAATAACATTATGGTGAAAAACATTTAAAAAAAAACTGTGATTACTTTAGTTTCATTCCAAAAAATGTTGTAAATGACCGCAAAAATGACCACAAACTTTTCCCCTCCGGTCGCGGTCATGTTAAACCCGACTATGTGTTACAAAATAATGTGAATATTCCCAAATTATTATTTCACAGGCACGGAATACTAAATTAACTTAAAAGTTTACAAAAATGTAATCCCAAAATTCATTCCATTTTAATAAGGAAAAAAATAACTTTTGAATCTTTCGCTTCACTCCAATACCAGATCATTAATAAACCTTGAGCAAATATTGGATATCTTTAATTTTGATTGCTAGATGGCGCGACACGATTATTTCTGAACAAATTAAAGAGCTCTTGCTCACATTCCTAACAGAGCAGTGTGTTAAGATTTACGGGCTTCTGGAAGCTTCATTATCTGGGTTTCGCACCGAAATTTGGAGGCGGGTAAATGGTTACCCGCGCGCTGTTTGGATTACGCGTACTGTACTTAACTTTTTAGTGGGAACTGTGTACTGTGGTTTTTTAGTGACATAGCTCATACATTAACGCTTTGTGTGATGAAAACAATAGCCTTACAGCAGTATTGGTTTAATTGTTTTGTTGTGAATAACAAGATGGTGGGATGTTCCCTGGTATGATAGGGATCTGTAAAGTAGTAAAATCGTAGTGTTGGAGACTACTAGGAAACAGCCGACTATTTCAAAAGAAAAAAATATATTCTGCTAAAAAAATTGACATGGTTTAGGGTTACATGTATTCAGTAATGAAATTATGCTATACATAAATGCTTATTCAGGCCAAATAAACGAGTCGCTGAGCAGTGTTTACCACATTCATTTTGAAATCGAATTAATTTGAAATTCAAATTCATTTTTCTGATTCGTTTGGAAAAAAGTACACTCCGAACAGAGAGATCTTTCCTAAAAACAATTAAAGGAAAACTCTCCGACAAAGCCAGGACCAGGACGATCATATGATGATAACAGACCCTTCATACCTTTCCGACCAAGTCGATAATATTTAAATAGAAACACCCCAAAACTTCTCCGACCAATCCGACCCAGTTAATATTTAAATAACCATCCCCAAAACTAACAATTGAACGATTGTAAATTCATAAACATCCTCAATGGGTTTTTATAAGGAATTTTAAATAGAATTTAAAAATAAATACCTCTGGGACCTCTGCACCACCTCGATTCATTTATCAATGGGGGTCTAGTCACCAAACTCCAATCCCAAAAATAAAAAAAAAATATCCTCTGATAGGTCTTGACGAGCTCATCTCATCAGTGGCATGTTTAAAAAGATTTTCACTTAAACTTTTAGTCGAAAATTGGGTTCAAACTTCATAAAATTTGGTGCACGCCAAAATGATAGTTTGAATTTGATGGTATTTTCCGAATAATGTCATGAAATAAAATTTATACCAGCAAATATCATAATTTCCTCTCTAAAGCCCAGATGAACAATTAATTAACCTCTCGATACCCCAACGATTTTTGAGTGGTACTCACGATGTAAAGTGCTACTTGGGCATGCTAGAGTAAACTAGTAAAATACTAAATTAGTTTAGTTGTGTAAGAAAAAAAAACACCAGTTTCCAGTTACTTATGGCCGCTTATTTAATTCTAGCTTTGTCGGATCGGTTGGTCCAGACTTGACTATAGGCTAGACTGCAGGCACTTTTATAACTGACTGCAACGAAAAAATTACTGCATCAGCGACATGTAAAGGATCTCGGCACACAAGACAAAAGTTGCTGAAACTTTCTGTATGCTTGTATACGCTCCAAAGGCAATAAGTTCAATTAACTAGATTAGTTTCATAGATATGGATACATATATAAATTACATTTATAGCTGCTAGGTTAAATTTTCTGCTTTTGGTATGACTTGTGATTTATATGCATGCTCCATGCCTCAGTCGTCCTTCTGTAGCATTAGAGCACGGGTGTATAGTCCCGCTGCTCTCGACTCGACGACAATATACTGATGTATTTAAACCGTTGTCTATCGTTTAACTGAGGTCGTAACAGCTTTACAATATAGACCCAGCCAAATTGGAATTGCGAAGAGCTTCGTTTTATTTAAAATTTTCCTTAAATTTCGATTGCAATGGCGCAGGACGTACGTGCTTAGTTGCTATTGTTTTTCTTTGATCCGGCCTCAGTGCCCCATCCACATACTACTTAATCTGAATTTCGGCGGAACTATAAATACTTTTACGGCATTATTATTGAGAATTTTTTCCAGAATTGTCAAAGGACTAATAAGGATAATTTTGGTCACGCTTCAGATTGTTGAAGATCTTTTGTCACCCAGGCAATCCGCCGCTGCATTCAATCAAATATCTGTATTGTACAGTACATTCAATGGATTCCTGGTGATATATAGAATCAGTGTCTTGACTTTCCCCCTCATCAATACCGGAATCGTAGTACGGGTCTGTGGTTGAAAAGAACAAAAAATCAATTGTTTTTATGTTTTATTTTGCCTATTTTTTAAAATGAAACATAATTCAGTCGTTCTAATTTGACACTCTGGCTATATTGAGTTATTTTTATAACTTTTCTTGGCATGAAAAAATAGTGAAGGACTGACTTTTGACTTGATACTCTGGATCTTATAGGGGGAAACAAGGATCGGCCTTTCTTTGCTATCCCAATAAACAATGCTTCCTTTTTCAAAACAGTATAACGCTAAAAGATTTTTTTTTATCTGGCATTTTTTAATGGAATAATCAATATATATATTTTCCAGTACTCTCAATTATAGTCAATTCACAGTGTACAGTGTCAATTCAGTCAGTGTACTGATTAATCAAAAATGAATAAATAATGCTTGTGCCAGTGAAACAAAGAAAAAGAAATAGAATAACAAAGGAGGTTCCCTCAGTGATAAAGAATTCTAGAAAGATTTATACAGTGAATAAGAGAAGATTAGAAAGACACTAAATCAGAATTTCATTTTATTTTATTATGAATGAAAATTATTTTACTATACATACATTTACTTTTATATTTATAGCTATAAGGCTAATTATCATCGTCATGGAGGCTTCCTCATGGTCGAAAGACAACATTCTTGCCTCCAGCTTTCTTTCTACTCTACTCTCTTCACAAAAAGTACCGTTAACGCTATCTCTTAATTTAGCTTCCACGGATGCCTAAACTGTCAAGGGTCAGGACTCCTAAAATCTTTCTTTTCTTTATTTTCCTCCTTTAGATGGTTTTAACATTGAAAATAGACTTTCTCTGCAAGAAATGTGGTCCAGCAGGTTATTGACTAAGAAAGTTTCTAAAACCAGTTTTTCCTTCGTCGTCCCCCTTGATTTTATTTAGGCCTACATGATAATGGCTCCTAAACTGAATTACTTAATTCTTTGTTTATTGTATATTTAAATAATATGTTTATATAAAAAGCAAAAAGATTCGTCCATTTGTATTTTACTGTTGTTAATAAAGTGTGCGAGTACACGACTAAAATTAATTAATTGTTTTATTAAGTATTCTTCTTGTTTCTTCTTTCAAGTTTTATGTAAGAAATTAAAAGATTCGCCCAGTTTCATTTTATTTTTGTTAATAAAGTTTGCAAGAAGAGGACTATTATTAATAAAACATCACTGGACTTAATTATTCATTTCGAAGCCCTGTGTTTTTTTTCCTTGTCAGGGAGATACTCTCGACATAGGCTAATATTTGTCGAACACTTTTTAATCCACCAATACTAATCATCGATCAAAAAATTAAGAATAACTAATGATTCGTTAGTTTTGCAAAACTCAATAAATAAATCGACACAATTATGCGTCGCATAGCGCAACTTAAACATAACTACTCTGTATCCATTGTCGCTACTATGCGTTATTCAGCAAAAGTTTTATTTTTTATTTATTTATTTATTTATTTTATATTGACTCTGGAAATCAACTTAAACTATAGACTTATACAACGGATAATTATAAAACTTATACTCTTATTTTTTTAAACATTATTTTTTTAAATTATAAAATGGTCTTTTACCTTGACATGTACGTGCCTTCGGAAGATTCACGAAAAGCCTTAGAAAGTAGGAGTTCTGCGAGGGGTTGCCAGTTGGTCTTACGCCAACGATGGGACACAGGAAATAAAAATAACTTTTTCTTCGAACAGTACGTTATTAATTCATTATATGTATGTATAATAACCGTTTTATTTCCTTGTGCGGAAAATTGTTGAAAGAAGGGACGAGACCTATGCCAAGTTATTTACAGGCTGTAACTAACTTGGCATAGGTCTCGCCTGAAAGGTGCAAAAGTTGTTAATTGAAATGTAAAGGGCTTTTTTTACATGAGATAGCATTACTTATGAATTAATTAAGGCTTCTTTATCTTTGTCTAGTATGGGCGCAAGGCTTGGTATCACTCTCGAGAAAAACCATAAAAGGCAAGGATGGGATGGGATACTGATGGTTGCCACGAGGCAGCCTTCATATTAGTAACCAGTCAGTTTCAAAGCTGATCGGTTTAGTTGCTCGTAACTCGTCGTAAGCTCCAGCTTTTAAGGTTACATTCCTTTATTTCTTTTCTTCCTATATCTTCCTATTTTTTTTATATTAATGGTTAGAACACAATCACAAAACTATTTGTTGAAGTAATAATGTTAAACTGTAAAATACGTGATCTTAGAACAACGAATTCAACTCGCGGTACTTAGGTCATTTATTCAAACGGTTTAATATTATGTTTAACATAGAATGCTAGGTTATTCTAGCATTGTTATTTTTTATGGATAGGGGACTAAATATAAAATTTAAACGGATAAAAAATGCACAGTGGGCTTATCTGTAGGCCTATTTCTTTACATCTAAAATATTTTATTTTATCTCAACACATTGTCTTTAATTTCACCATCGTCAAAAACATGAAGTTGTAATGTTTACATCAATATACATTAAATACATCAAATCAAAATATAAAGTAGTGATAAACAACAGTTAGTGAAATACTACACAAGTTAGTAAAATATAACAGTTATTAGCCTACTAACAATTTAGAAAAAAAACATCGGACTTACTAATATTTACAAAACATTTACTGGATCAATGGTGTTTTGTTTATTTTGTTATATTATGCCCATTTCAAATATTAAACAATAAATTAAAATTTTTGTACTTCCAAATTATTTCTGTAATAACAATTGTCTAACAACAGAATCCTAAGTCACTCCGTTAATTAAGAATATGGAATTGAAGATACGGATTCAAAAAACATAGTCGACAAGTACAGAATCTGTTAAATAAAAAATATAATTTAAATATACTAGAACAAAGGAATATAACTATGTAATGTAATAAATAAATGAATGAATGAATGAAGTATAATAAGTAGTAAAATAAATAAATGAAACAAATAAATGATACCACTCTTAAATGTTAAAAATGATATAAATGATATAAAGATAATTTAGTAAAATGTGTAATTTTAGATATATTCTCAAATTAAGAAATTGTTTTAGAATCATTTGACAGTTATTAAGATAGCTATAGCTAATAATATAATTAATGTCATGTTAGGTGCCTCTCAATGATAATTTGACTTGCGAACTTTGATATAATTATAGTAGTAGTGTTGGTCATTGTCAATCATATACTTTTATATAGTTTTATTACACCCTTCTCTACTAATCCCATTTAGGTTCTTTGAGCTATAACTTTTTCTAGTTTTGGTATTTTGAGTAGGCAGTGGTTCTGTCATAAGTGGTCAATGACCCCCTATATTGGGAAAACTTGGAAAATCCTGGTAAATGGGAGACACACTCTAATATTTGTACTTGAACCTTTATCGTATCTACTTTCACTTAGGTGGCTGTCTTATGTGGCACACCCTAACATATTTTTGGAAAACCGTAAATTAACTTTATGATTGTTGGTTACGCGAGTTGTTCTTGTCCAACACTTTCAGATAAGATGTAAAGTGCATATGTATGTAATCATGTGTATTCAAATCTAGGGTAATCTATTTTATTGTAATATGGAGATTCAAAAACGTCTCTGCGATGTAATCCAAGCAAATGGAATTTTCAAAAACGGTTTACGTTAATGCGGTAGTATGATCATTCAGTATTGTTTAAGATTGCTTGTGAACAGCTTCTTTTGAAGAAAACTGCTCATCGTGACTCTTACAGGAAAATCAATAGTGGCGTTTATAGCCATTGCAAAAGAAAGATAATACAAGCTAAGTTTAGCACACAAAAAATATAAATATATACACTTTTCTATTTTTTAAACGAAATTATCTGGTGATCGTTATGGTCTCCATGCCTTCTACTATACGACGTAGATGAACCAGTGGTTTAAGTTGACCCTCGTTAAGTTTTGGTCTTCCAAGAGGTTGATTCACTAACATTTCCAATTGTTTATCAACACTGTCTCATTCTAATAAAATGTGTGGTGAGTTGATGAGTAAAAGTAACAACCAACAGTATTAGCTATTTTAACCGTAGAATCCTTTTAGCTATGCACACTTCATTTATTAAGGGCTATGCCTCTTTTTGATAACATTTTCCTTAGAAAACAACGAACATTACATTAATAAAACGCAGGTTGTCCATTTGGTTGGATTGATGACATTGCACGAGCTCGTAACATTGTCAAAGCCCTTAAAAAGAGGCATTTGAGAGTTATTCGGCTGAGTTGTAACTTGAGTTAAATAAGACTTATATGTGCGGTTAAAGAAAGAAAAATTGACTATTTGAGGAAATGAATGCCTGCTTATCAGCATATAATATATAATGGTCTTCTATTTCCAATAAAAAGGCATATTCTATGTATTAAGCACTGCCATCCATGTTTCATAAAATTTCGCATGAAAAAGACGAATTCTCATTTACCAGTCGTCGTTCAATAAACGATCTTCGCAATGTGAAAAAATAATGATTTATCCGTTCTAATCCCTGCCTAAAAGCAGAATTGCTTATTGCGTTGCTTATATATTTTCCAGGGAACATTATTTAAATGATCCTTATGTGATGCTCTTTTAAGAAACCTTCCTTTGTTATTTTAGAGAGCACGAATAAGTAATGGACTATTTTAAGTCTGGTAGCAATCGGTTGGATTTATGTTGATTTACTATGATACCAAATGATGGTGGAATAAATCGACCAGTAGAGCTGTTTATGGTAGAATATCGTGAAAAGCTAAATCAGGGTTGCAAAAGTTTTTTTTTTTACTTCCTGAATGAAAGCGCATTTGTGGATCGTTTATATGCTTCTGAAGTATTAGGTATAAAAATCTTATTGTTTATTACGGCTTTGTTGCTAAACAAAAATTAAGAATAGTTTATTTTCTATTCAGAAAATGTTTCTATTAGGCATTCATTAGGCTGAGAAGTTTAAATGAGAAAGGGGGCAAAATGATAGCCCGATTGATATTTTTCAAATAAATACAATTTCGTATTGTTACTGTCCCAAATATGTAAATCAAGGAGTATTATTAAAGATGAGAAATACAATACTATATTTTAGGGGCATGAAGGACTATATTGTAACAGATATTTTCCATAACTTTTCTAGTTGCGTTAAAGGCTTAAAATATCATATGGAATTAAAAATTAAAAATGCATATTTTTGTTAAATTTTTTTATTTTCATTTTCAACTGTAGTTACAATATCTCTAGAATGCCCCAAAATATTTCAAGTGTAAGCGCCGATAGAGAGAAATGCAGTACAAGAAGAAGTTCAAAGTACAAAAAAGGAGGAAAAATATAATACAATAGTCCTTTATGGGCGTGGAACAACAAGATCATCGGGTTTTTGAAATTTTTAAAAATAATACCGATTAACCACTTTAAAAAATATCTAGAAATGAGATTTTTTTTTAGAAAATACTTTATAGAATTCGATCAAACCAAGGCAGAAAAAAAGTTGACTCGTCAGAAAAAAGGGAAAAAAGAAACTTTGAGCAAGAAAACGAGGGAGGAAGAAAGGAAGGAAGCAGCAAGAAAGAGCCAGAAGAAAGATAAAAGTTTGGCCATAAAGGAGATTGATCGGAGAACGCTCATACTGAGAATTATTTATAACTCGCTGGGACTTCAGGCCCATCTTCCAAACCTTCAAGGTCTTAGTAATGCACAGTTTTAACAGTTTATTCCATGGGTTCTTAATCTTTTTTTTTTATTCGTATCACTTTCAAACTTTTTTTTTCGAGCACCCCTATTAGTTTGTATTTAAAAATATGCTTAAAATTGGACTCTATTGACAGATTTTATTAACGAAATTACTTGGTTAAAAAGGAGTAATGAATCAATAAATAAATAAAACATGATTTAATCACGAACGATACTGACATTAAAGCGCAAGTTATTTTTTTCGAATTTTTCGAAATATGTTGCCGCTTTCAATACATTATTTGAGAGTTGAGGAGTTATTTTTTACAGTGCAATGCGCACATCATGAATTGCGTACAAACGGTTTCTCTTTTTAGTTGTCATATTTACTATTGCATTATATTTTATATCAAAGAGTTAAAGTTAGATTTCTTCCGACATGTCCACGATTCCGCTTCAAACCACTTCGTTTGACAAGGCAACTTGTTTTAAAATATAAAAGAGAATATCTAGGAATGATAAATTTTTGAGAAAATACTGAACAAAATACTATCGAACCAAGGCGGAAAAATAGTTGACTCGTCAGAAAATAAGAGAAAAAAAAAACTTTGACCAAGAAAAAGAGGGAGGAAGAAAGGAAGGAAGCGGCCAGGACGAGCCAGAAGAAGGATATAAAAGTTTGGCCATAAAAGAGATGGATCCGGGAATTTGGGTTCTTCCGATTTTCTCAAAGAAGATTTTCTTAAAGAATTTTATTAAGATTCTTGTACACTAGATGTAATTTCTGAAACCTGTTAAAATATTTTATTCAGTATTTAAACTGGATCGGAGGAAGCTGTTTAGAGTTCATAAGATTATTTTGTTTGTACTCTGTATTTACATTGAGTTTCGGTCTACAGATTTCGTGCTTATGCACACTGGTTTTACCCACCCTTTTGTCTTTATAAGTGGTGCATCAGTATTCATTAAAATATTATTTTAAAACGAGAGTACTAGCTATAATTGTCTCTAACCTTATTGCTGTCCCTCTAAAGTGGGGATTATTAGCCAACTTGTGATATTGTGCCCAAGTCTCTACTTCTCTTTTAGTGAGGCCTTCAGGTATATATTTCTTGCACGAAGCATGTTATGAATATTATCTCTAATTGTGGCTTTGTGTATCGAGAATATCTGTTAGATTTATAATTTGCTCTATGTGTGCCTGATGTCATTGGTGGGGTAGCCAGTTTCACACAGGTAAGGAGTAGCAAAGGGAATTACAAAAGATAGGGCCCATTTTTGCCATGTCAAGATTGCTTTCTATAGAAAATATAATGAAATTTTAATTTAGGATTTTAGTTCTTGTAATTTTGAAAAACGAAACAATGGGACATATTCCTAGTTATGAATACCAGAATTCATCAAGATTCTGAAAAAGAAAAGACTACTGCAACATAAAAATTGCCGTCCATGGAATTTAGATCGAAGATAAAAGATTTCGAATCTATCACTCGATTTGTTGATGATCGTGGTCAAAATACCTTCGTAAGACCAAAAGAGAGAACTAACTGATAAAAATTTAAAAAGAGTATTCAAATACAGTACATCTAAAGACGGACGCTAGATTTCGTGCATGTGGGGGTTGTGTTCAGAAGCATAAAGTTATATTATAAAGCATAAAGAAACAACTCTAGTTATAGATAGCGTATCAAATATATCCTATTGCTACAAGTAGATGGCAAATAGGAGGACTCTGCAGACAACTGATGGGGAGCATACTGGCGGGAGTCTCGAATGTTAAAATGACTAGAACACCTTATAGGTAACCAAGAGAGGCTCGCAAATGAAAAAAAAAACGATTTCACACAAGTTCGATTTTATATCTTTAAAAATATTCTAGAGATGAAATCAATAATAAATAATTGTTAATAATCAATATTAAATGATTGTAAATAAATGTTCCTACCAAAAAAACCCAGTAGTTGGCTGTAATTAGCCACAAATGTTTTCATCAAATTAAAAGACAACATGAAGAGGTGATTTATCGATTTCATCAAAGAGTTGAAGTTAGATGTCATCCGACATGTCCACGATTCGGCTTCAAACCACTTCGTTTGACAAGGAAACTTAAAATAAGTTTGATTTGAATCGTCTTCTCCTTTCCAAGTACAGTGTCAACCATCTCAACGGCACAAGGCTTGATCAGATTTTCTCCGATATTGAGTTTCTTATTCTTAGCAATTCGATAAGCAGCTTGATAAGAAGCTAGCAAAAGAGTCATTGATAGGTTTAAATCATAGCTGGGGTCAACTTGCAGTCCTGTCAAAAGGAGATCTTTTTTGCTTCAAAGTCTCAATTGAATCCAAGTTGGTGGGATGGAATGCTTTGAAATGCCTCTTTAAGCTTCGATGGTTTTATATTTTCATTAAAAAGTTAACTACATAAAAAACATTGAGGCCATATGTCATATACGGTACAGTATGGTCCAAATAAACTTGACGGGCATAAAGCACTATACAGCTAAGAGCCCCTCAAGTTTATTTGAACTATACTTTACAAATATGTCAATGTCTTGTCTTAAAATATAAATAAGTAAATAATAAACGAGATTGTGGTTATTTATTTGCAGAATATATAAGAAAGCAACATGGAAATATTCTTCCGTTGTCAACTGACCAAGTCATTACCTGTTTACTACCACAAAATATTTTTTTTAATTAAGAAAAATTACAAATGTATGTTTAGTTTGAGTTAATGGCTTGATTTTAATTATTATTATTGCAGATTTATTATGAAAACAGAAGAAAAATAAGTACATCGAAAATAGTCTAATGGACCAAAAGGTGACCACAGTAATGACCCGAAGTCTAAAATAAAGTATGGGAGTGGCCGTACTCCCCGGTAGTGACCCGGTCCTGAAATATGGAAAAGTTGTGCTAGCTGGGTATATACATATATTTATATATGTCATAATATGGGTATATAAATACATTTCAATGGTCCTTGATCATTTATTCGAAATTCGAATTATTGAAATTCCTTCAGACCCTTCTCTGAATCAAGTTTAACGTTATAAACGTTATACTTAATTATAGACAATAATTATATACTTATTTTTAATTATATACATACTTTGCGCTCGGTACGTCCGAGCGCTGAGCACCGGAACGTCCACACCAAAAAACCAAGTTTTATCGGAGTTTGACGACGTCGTTCCGCTCGACGGTAACCGTAGAAAACGATAAGTTACTCTATGATTTGGAAATTATATAAGGTTTTACTTGGCGGAGCATAGACAATTATAATGCATAATTCCAATCAAAGGACAAATGCCATAAGCATTAAAGGGGGAGATTAGATTAGGTCAGTTTTGACAGTTCAATCATCATAAATCAGGTGTTGCTCCCAATCAATAATCTACGGTTTACAGGCTACTGTGCATGATTACCAAAACGGAAATCTGATGTGCGCAGGCGCGTATCACATTCCAAAGTGGGGAATTTACGGGTTTTTTAAAAACAATTTCTGGCTGAGACTGATTACTTTAGTAATTACGGGAGATTACTTTAGTAAGGGCGAAGGGTTTCTTTATCTTTAATATATTATTTTAGCTAAAAAGGTAGAAATTACAATTATGCCTGCGTAATAAAGACTATGTACTACTTAATACTTTATTGGGTTAAGCATGCTGCATCGTATCTGCGTTTCACACTACACCAAACATACGTACGAATTGTAGGATTTCGACTCTAAATTAACACAAAAAATTGTGTTTGAAGAAAGCGAAATTTAGATTCCACGTCAAAATTTGGATCAATCCACAGAAAACCAGTTTCTGCAAAAAAAAATTAATTTCCCCAGCGTTCTGTTTTTACTGCTGGGAACCAAGAATTGAAAATTTATTCGAATAGTTTTCAATTATGAATTAATACGATTTATAATAAACAGAAAAAAACAAGAAATAGATAACCGAATGATTACTTGTTTTAAATCCATTACTTTGGGTATAGACATAATTGAAATATTAGTGTTACTCTTTATAGCAGTTCGTCTAAGTGCTCAAGAAGTTTGAAGTTTTAAAGTGATGTTACAAAACTCGGAGACAAAATAATTGTTTGGTGTTGTTGTGCTCTAAATAATTTTTCATAATATTGCCACATGCAAATAAGTGTTGCACGTGAGTCTTCGTTACGTTCACCAAGAGACTGTATTAGACGACTCAACAGTCCGAGAGAGAATCCGATCGAGAGTGTCTTTAAATGCCTTGTAGGCTACATTATATAGAAAAAGAGATGCCCTCATCTGACC
>JASBVH010000077.1:0-24905 GCA_030141595.1 Chydorus sphaericus | reverse complement strand
CTATCCTGGATAGTCCTGGATAGATTTAACTGGACTATCCAAGTTGAATGCACTTCTCTCAAGAAGAATTGCTTAGGAAATTTCTTAGAACTTATCTAAACGGGTTTCTAGTACATCACCTTTCAGTGCAGTGCACCAAACTGCAGTACACCACACATCACTGCAGTCACTACACTTTACTGTACTGCAGTGCAGTGCAATACACTACTTGACAATAAATAGTTTTTAGAACTTTCCCCCTTCAGTGCAGTGCACATAACTGCAGTACACCACACATCACTATAGTCACTACACTTGACTGTACTGCAGAGCAGCACAATACAGTACATGACAATGAATAGTTCTTAGAACTTTCCCTCTAACTTATCATTTCCTCGACCTGAATGCTATTGAACTGATCTTTGAACCGCTTCGATGTAAGAAATCAAGATGTCATTAGGTTTGGCGATTTTGTTTTTGTAGAAACTTCAAAATTGCCTTGACGGTGGGGAAAAATAGAGAGCAAAATGACAATTGAGAGTAAATTCTAGAAATTGATTGGCATTATACACGATGAGGTACACTCGCGAGCAAGTGAGGTACACTCACGAGCAAATGAAAATTGCTTTGACGATTTTTTTTTATGGAGGAAAAGTTTATTAGGGCCAAGGATATATGTACACGAGTAAATATGATACATGTTATAAGAATTGCTTAGGAAGGTTCTGAGAACTTCCCTCATTGGGTTTATAGTACATACCTTTCAGTGCAGTGCACAAAACTGCAGTACAACACACATCACTATGGTCACTACACTTGACTATAGTGAGCAGTGCAGCACAATACAGTACATGATAATGAACAGTTCTTAGAAGTTTCCCTCTAACTTATCATTTCCTCGACCTGAATGCTATTGAACTGATCTTTGAACCGCTTCGATGTAAGAAATCAAGATGTCATTAGGTTTGGCGATTTTCTTGATGTAGGAACTTCAAAATTGCCTTGACGGTGGGGTAAAGTAGAGAGCAAAATGACAATTGAGAGTAAATTCTAGAAATTGATTGGCATTATACACGATTAGGTACACTCGCGAGCAAGTGAGGTACACTCACGAGCAAATGAAAATTGCTTTGACGATTTTCTTTTATGGAGGAAAAGTTTCTAAGGGCCAAGGATATATGTACACGAGTAAATATGATACATGTTATAGCTTAGGAAGGTTTTGAGAACTTCCCTCATTGGGTTTATAGTACATACCTTTCAGTGCAGTGCACAAAACTGCAGTACAACACACATCACTATAGTCACTACACTTGACTGTACTGCAGTGCAGCACAATACAGTACATGATAATGAACAGTTCTTAGAAGTTTCCCTCTAACTTATCATTTCCTCGACCTGAATGCTATTGAACTGATCTTTGAACCGCTTCGATGTAAGAAGTCAAGATGTCATTAGGTTTGGCGATTTTCTTGATGTAGGAACTTCAAAATTGCCTTGACGGTGGGGTAAAGTAGAGAGCAAAATGACAATTGAGAGTAATTCTAGAAATTGATTGGCATTATACACGATGAGGTACACTCACGAGCAAATGAAAATTGCTTTGACGATTTTCTTTTACGGAGGAAAAGTTTCTAAAGGCCAAGGATATATGTACACGAGTAAATATGATACATGTTATAAGAATTGCTTAGGAAGGTTCTGAGAACTTCCCTCATTGGGTTTATAGTACATACCTTTCAGTGCAGTGCACAAAACTGCAGTACAACACACATCACTATAGTCACTACACTTGACTGTACTGCAGTGCAGCACAATACAGTACATGATAATGAACAGTTCTTAGAACTTTCCCTCTAACTTATCATTTCATTCATATTATCATTAGCATTCAGGTCGAGACCTGAATGCTATTGAACTGATCTTTGAACCGCTTCGATGTAAGAAATCAAGATGTCATTAGGTTTGGCGATTTTTTTTTGTAGAAACTTCAAAATTGCCTTTACGTTGGGGTAAAGTAGAGAGCAAAATGAGAATTGAGAGTAAATTCTAGAAATTGATTGGCATTATACGCGATGAGGTACACTCGCGAGCAAGTGAGGTACACTCACGAGCAAATGAAAATTGCTTTGACGATTTTTTTTTATGGAGGAAAAGTTTATTAGGGCCAAGGATATATGTACACGAGTAAATATCATATTATCATTAGCATTCAGGTCGAGACCTGAATGCTATTGAACTGATCTTTGAACCGCTTCGATGTAAGAAATCAAGATGTCATTAGGTTTGGCGATTTTTTTTGTAGAAACTTCAAAATTGCCTTTACGTTGGGGTAAAGTAGAGAGCAAAATGAGAATTGAGAGTAAATTCTAGAAATTGATTGGCATTATACGCGATGAGGTACACTCGCGAGCAAGTGAGGTACACTCACGAGCAAATGAAAATTGCTTTGACGATTTTTTTTTATGGAGGAAAAGTTTATTAGGGCCAAGGATATATGTACACGAGTAAATATGATACATGTTATAAGAATTGCTTAGGAAGGTTCTGAGAACTTCCCTCATTGGGTTTATAGTACATACCTTTCAGTGCAGTGCACAAAACTGCAGTACAACACACATCACTATAGTCACTACACTTGACTGTACTGCAGTGCAGCACAATACAGTACATGATAATGAACAGTTCTTAGAACTTTCCCTCTAACTTATCATTTCATTCATATTATCATTAGCATTCAGGTCGAGACCTGAATGCTATTGAACTGATCTTTGAACCGCTTCGATGTAAGAAATCAAGATGTCATTAGGTTTGGCGATTTTTTTTTTGTAGAAACTTCAAAATTGCCTTTACGTTGGGGTAAAGTAGAGAGCAAAATGACAATTGAGAGTAAATTCTAGAAATTGATTGGCATTATACACGATGAGGTACACTCGCGAGCAAGTGAGGTACACTCACGAGCAAATGAAAATTGCTTTGACGATTTTCTTTTATGGAGGAAAAGTTTCTAAGGGCCAAGGATATATGTACACGAGTAAATATGATACATGTTATAAGAATTGCTTAGGAAGGTTCTGAGAACTTCCCTCATTGGGTTTCTAGTACATACCTTTCAGTGCAGTGCACAAAACTGCAGTACAACACACATCACTATAGTCACTACACTTGACAGCAAAGGGGCAGTCGAGAGCAAAATGAGGAACACTCGCGAGCAAGTGAGGTACACTCACTAGCAAATGAAAATTGCTTTGACGATTTTTTTTATGGAGGAAAAGTTTATTAGGGCCAAGGATATATGTACACGAGTAAATATGATACATGTTATAAGAATTGCTTAGGAAGGTTCTGAGAACTTCTCTCATTGGGTTTCTAGTACATAGCTTTCAGTGCAGTGCACAAAACTGCAGTACAACACACATCACTATAGTCACTACACTTGAATGTACTGCAGTGCAGCACAATACAGTACATGACAATGAATAGTTCTTAGAAGTTTCCCTCTAACTTATCATTTCCTCGACCAGAATGCTATTGAACTGATCTTTGAACCGCTTCGATGTAAGAAGTCAAGATGTCATTAGGTTTGGCGATTTTCTTGATGTAGGAACTTCAAAATTGCCTTGACGGTGGGGTAAAGTAGAGAGCAAAATGACAATTGAGAGTAAATTCTAGAAATTGATTGGCATAATACACGATGAGGTACACTCGCGAGCAAGTGAGGTACACTCACGAGCAAATGAAAATTGCTTTGACGATTTTCTTTTATGGAGGAAAAGTTTCTAAGGGCCAAGGCTATATGTACACGAGTAAATATGATACATGTTATAGCTTAGGAAGCAAAACTGCAGTACAACACACATCACTATAGTCACTACACTTGACTGTACTGCAGTGCAGCACAATACAGTACATGATAATGAACAGTTCTTAGAACTTTCCCTCTAACTTATCATTTCATTCATATTATCATTAGCATTCAGGTCGAGACCTGAATGCTATTGAACTGATCTTTGAACCGCTTCGATGTAAGAAATCAAGATGTCATTAGGTTTGGCGATTTTTTTTTGTAGAAACTTCAAAATTGCCTTTACGTTGGGGTAAAGTAGAGAGCAAAATGAGAATTGAGAGTAAATTCTAGAAATTGATTGGCATTATACGCGATGAGGTACACTCGCGAGCAAGTGAGGTACACTCACGAGCAAATGAAAATTGCTTTGACGATTTTTTTTTATGGAGGAAAAGTTTATTAGGGACAAGGATATATGTACACGAGTAAATATCATATTATCATTAGCATTCAGGTCGAGACCTGAATGCTATTGAACTGATCTTTGAACCGTTTCGATGTAAGAAATCAAGATGTCATTAGGTTTGGCGATTTTTTTTTGTAGAAACTTCAAAATTGCCTTTACGTTGGGGTAAAGTAGAGAGCAAAATGAGAATTGAGAGTAAATTCTAGAAATTGATTGGCATTATACGCGATGAGGTACACTCGCGAGCAAGTGAGGTACACTCACGAGCAAATGAAAATTGCTTTGACGATTTTTTTTTATGGAGGAAAAATTTATTAGGGCCAAGGATATATGTACACGAGTAAATATCATATTATCATTAGCATTCAGGTCGAGACCTGAATGCTATTGAACTGATCTTTGAACCGCTTCGATGTAAGAAATCAAGATGTCATTAGGTTTGGCGATTTTTTTTTGTAGAAACTTCAAAATTGCCTTTACGTTGGGGTAAAGTAGAGAGCAAAATGAGAATTGAGAGTAAATTCTAGAAATTGATTGGCATTATACGCGATGAGGTACACTCGCGAGCAAGTGAGGTACACTCACGAGCAAATGAAAATTGCTTTGACGATTTTTTTTTATGGAGGAAAAGTTTATTAGGGCCAAGGATATATGTACACGAGTAAATATGATACATGTTATAAGAATTGCTTAGGAAGGTTCTGAGAACTTCCCTCATTGGGTTTATAGTACATACCTTTCAGTGCAGTGCACAAAACTGCAGTACAACACACATCACTATAGTCACTACACTTGACTGTACTGCAGTGCAGCACAATACAGTACATGACAATGAATAGTTCTTAGAAGTTTCCCTCTAACTTATCATTTCCTCGACCTGAATGCTATTGAACTGATCTTTGAACCGCTTCGATGTAAGAAATCAAGATGTCATTAGGTTTGGCGATTTTCTTGATGTAGGAACTTCAAAATTGCCTTGACGGTGGGGTAAAGTAGAGAGCAAAATGACAATTGAGAGTAAATTCTAGAAATTGATTGGCATTATACACGATGAGGTACACTCGCGAGCAAGTGAGGTACACTCACGAGCAAATGAAAATTGCTTTGACGATTTTCTTTTATGGAGGAAAAGTTTCTAAGGGCCAAGGATATATGTACACGAGTAAATATGATACATGTTATAGCTTAGGAAGGTTCTGAGAACTTCCCTCATTGGGTTTATAGTACATACCTTTCAGTGCAGTGCACAAAACTGCAGTACAACACACATCACTATAGTCACTACACTTGACTGTACTGCAGTGCAGCACAATACAGTACATGATAATGAACAGTTCTTAGAACTTTCCCTCTAACTTATCATTTCATTCATATTATCATTAGCATTCAGGTCGAGACCTGAATGCTATTGAACTGATCTTTGAACCGCTTCGATGTAAGAAATCAAGATGTCATTAGGTTTGGCGATTTTTTTTTGTAGAAACTTCAAAATTGCCTTTACGTTGGGGTAAAGTAGAGAGCAAAATGAGAATTGAGAGTAAATTCTAGAAATTGATTGGCATTATACGCGATGAGGTACACTCGCGAGCAAGTGAGGTACACTCACGAGCAAATGAAAATTGCTTTGACGATTTTTTTTTATGGAGGAAAAGTTTATTAGGGCCAAGGATATATGTACACGAGTAAATATCATATTATCATTAGCATTCAGGTCGAGACCTGAATGCTATTGAACTGATCTTTGAACCGCTTCGATGTAAGAAATCAAGATGTCATTAGGTTTGGCGATTTTTTTTTGTAGAAACTTCAAAATTGCCTTTACGTTGGGGTAAAGTAGAGAGCAAAATGAGAATTGAGAGTAAATTCTAGAAATTGATTGGCATTATACGCGATGAGGTACACTCGCGAGCAAGTGAGGTACACTCACGAGCAAATGAAAATTGCTTTGACGATTTTTTTTTATGGAGGAAAAGTTTATTAAGGCCAAGGATATATGTACACGAGTAAATATCATATTATCATTAGCATTCAGGTCGAGACCTGAATGCTATTGAACTGATCTTTGAACCGCTTCGATGTAAGAAATCAAGATGTCATTAGGTTTGGCGATTTTTTTTTTGTGGAAACTTCAAAATTGCCTTGACGGTGGGGAAAAGTAGAGAGCAAAATGACAATTGAGAGTAAATTCTAGAAATTGATTGGCATTATACACGATGAGGTACACTCGCGAGCAAGTGAGGTACACTCACGAGCAAATGAAAATTGCTTTGACGATTTTCTTTTATGGAGGAAAAGTTTCTAAGGGCCAAGGATATATGTACACGAGTAAATATGATACATGTTATAGCTTAGGAAGGTTCTGAGAACTTCCCTCATTGGGTTTATAGTACATACCTTTCAGTGCAGTGCACAAAACTGCAGTACAACACACATCACTATAGTCACTACACTTGACTGTACTGCAGTGCAGCACAATACAGTACATGATAATGAACAGTTCTTAGAACTTTCCCTCTAACTTATCATTTCATTCATATTATCATTAGCATTCAGGTCGAGACCTGAATGCTATTGAACTGATCTTTGAACCGCTTCGATGTAAGAAATCAAGATGTCATTAGGTTTGGCGATTTTTTTTTGTAGAAACTTCAAAATTGCCTTTACGTTGGGGTAAAGTAGAGAGCAAAATGAGAATTGAGAGTAAATTCTAGAAATTGATTGGCATTATACGCGATGAGGTACACTCGCGAGCAAGTGAGGTACACTCACGAGCAAATGAAAATTGCTTTGACGATTTTTTTTTATGGAGGAAAAGTTTATTAGGGCCAAGGATATATGTACACGAGTAAATATCATATTATCATTAGCATTCAGGTCGAGACCTGAATGCTATTGAACTGATCTTTGAACCGCTTCGATGTAAGAAATCAAGATGTCATTAGGTTTGGCGATTTTTTTTTGTAGAAACTTCAAAATTGCCTTTACGTTGGGGTAAAGTAGAGAGCAAAATGAGAATTGAGAGTAAATTCTAGAAATTGATTGGCATTATACGCGATGAGGTACACTCGCGAGCAAGTGAGGTACACTCACGAGCAAATGAAAATTGCTTTGACGATTTTTTTTATGGAGGAAAAGTTTATTAGGGCCAAGGATATATGTACACGAGTAAATATGATACATGTTATAAGAATTGCTTAGGAAGGTTCTGAGAACTTCTCTCATTGGGTTTCTAGTACATAGCTTTCAGTGCAGTGCACAAAACTGCAGTACAACACACATCAATATAGTCACTACACTTGACTGTACTGCAGTGCAGCACAATACAGTACATGACAATGAATAGTTCTTAGAAGTTTCCCTCTAACTTATCATTTCCTCGACCTGAATGCTATTGAACTGATCTTTGAACCGCTTCGATGTAAGAAGTCAAGATGTCATTAGGTTTGGCGATTTTCTTGATGTAGGAACTTCAAAATTGCCTTGACGGTGGGGTAAAGTAGAGAGCAAAATGACAATTGAGAGTAAATTCTAGAAATTGATTGGCATTATACACGATGAGGTACACTCACGAGCAAATGAAAATTGCTTTGACGATTTTCTTTTACGGAGGAAAAGTTTCTAAAGGCCAAGGATATATGTACACGAGTAAATATGATACATGTTATAAGAATTGCTTAGGAAGGTTCTGAGAACTTCCCTCATTGGGTTTATAGTACATACCTTTCAGTGCAGTGCACAAAACTGCAGTACAACACACATCACTATAGTCACTACACTTGACTGTACTGCAGTGCAGCACAATACAGTACATGACAATGAATAGTTCTTAGAAGTTTCCCTCTAACTTATCATTTCCTCGACCTGAATGCTATTGAACTGATCTTTGAACCGCTTCGATGTAAGAAATCAAGATGTCATTAGGTTTGGCGATTTTCTTGATGTAGGAACTTCAAAATTGCCTTGACGGTGGGGTAAAGTAGAGAGCAAAATGACAATTGAGAGTAAATTCTAGAAATTGATTGGCATTATACACGATGAGGTACACTCGCGAGCAAGTGAGGTACACTCACGAGCAAATGAAAATTGCTTTGACGATTTTCTTTTATGTAGGAAAAGTTTCTAAGGGCCAAGGATATATGTACACGAGTAAATATGATACATGTTATAGCTTAGGAAGGTTCTGAGAACTTCCCTCATTGGGTTTATAGTACATACCTTTCAGTGCAGTGCACAAAACTGCAGTACAACACACATCACTATAGTCACTACACTTGACTGTACTGCAGTGCAGCACAATACAGTACATGATAATGAACAGTTCTTAGAACTTTCCCTCTAACTTATCATTTCATTCATATTATCATTAGCATTCAGGTCGAGACCTGAATGCTATTGAACTGATCTTTGAACCGCTTCGATGTAAGAAATCAAGATGTCATTAGGTTTGGCGATTTTTTTTTGTAGAAACTTCAAAATTGCCTTTACGTTGGGGTAAAGTAGAGAGCAAAATGAGAATTGAGAGTAAATTCTAGAAATTGATTGGCATTATACGCGATGAGGTACACTCGCGAGCAAGTGAGGTACACTCACGAGCAAATGAAAATTGCTTTGACGATTTTTTTTTATGGAGGAAAAGTTTATTAGGGCCAAGGATATATGTACACGAGTAAATATCATATTATCATTAGCATTCAGGTCGAGACCTGAATGCTATTGAACTGATCTTTGAACCGCTTCGATGTAAGAAATCAAGATGTCATTAGGTTTGGCGATTTTTTTTTGTAGAAACTTCAAAATTGCCTTTACGTTGGGGTAAAGTAGAGAGCAAAATGAGAATTGAGAGTAAATTCTAGAAATTGATTGGCATTATACGCGATGAGGTACACTCGCGAGCAAGTGAGGTACACTCACGAGCAAATGAAAATTGCTTTGACGATTTTTTTTTATGGAGGAAAAGTTTATTAGGGCCAAGGATATATGTACACGAGTAAATATCATATTATCATTAGCATTCAGGTCGAGACCTGAATGCTATTGAACTGATCTTTGAACCGCTTCGATGTAAGAAATCAAGATGTCATTAGGTTTGGCGATTTTTTTTTGTAGAAACTTCAAAATTGCCTTTACGTTGGGGTAAAGTAGAGAGCAAAATGAGAATTGAGAGTAAATTCTAGAAATTGATTGGCATTATACGCGATGAGGTACACTCGCGAGCAAGTGAGGTACACTCACGAGCAAATGAAAATTGCTTTGACGATTTTTTTTTATGGAGGAAAAGTTTATTAAGGCCAAGGATATATGTACACGAGTAAATATCATATTATCATTAGCATTCAGGTCGAGACCTGAATGCTATTGAACTGATCTTTGAACCGCTTCGATGTAAGAAATCAAGATGTCATTAGGTTTGGCGATTTTTTTTTTGTGGAAACTTCAAAATTGCCTTGACGGTGGGGAAAAGTAGAGAGCAAAATGACAATTGAGAGTAAATTCTAGAAATTGATTGGCATTATACACGATGAGGTACACTCGCGAGCAAGTGAGGTACACTCACGAGCAAATGAAAATTGCTTTGACGATTTTCTTTTATGGAGGAAAAGTTTCTAAGGGCCAAGGATATATGTACACGAGTAAATATGATACATGTTATAGCTTAGGAAGGTTCTGAGAACTTCCCTCATTGGGTTTATAGTACATACCTTTCAGTGCAGTGCACAAAACTGCAGTACAACACACATCACTATAGTCACTACACTTGACTGTACTGCAGTGCAGCACAATACAGTACATGATAATGAACAGTTCTTAGAACTTTCCCTCTAACTTATCATTTCATTCATATTATCATTAGCATTCAGGTCGAGACCTGAATGCTATTGAACTGATCTTTGAACCGCTTCGATGTAAGAAATCAAGATGTCATTAGGTTTGGCGATTTTTTTTTGTAGAAACTTCAAAATTGCCTTTACGTTGGGGTAAAGTAGAGAGCAAAATGAGAATTGAGAGTAAATTCTAGAAATTGATTGGCATTATACGCGATGAGGTACACTCGCGAGCAAGTGAGGTACACTCACGAGCAAATGAAAATTGCTTTGACGATTTTTTTTATGGAGGAAAAGTTTATTAGGGCCAAGGATATATGTACACGAGTAAATATGATACATGTTATAAGAATTGCTTAGGAAGGTTCTGAGAACTTCTCTCATTGGGTTTCTAGTACATAGCTTTCAGTGCAGTGCACAAAACTGCAGTACAACACACATCACTATAGTCACTACACTTGACTGTACTGCAGTGCAGCACAATACAGTACATGACAATGAATAGTTCTTAGAAGTTTCCCTCTAACTTATCATTTCCTCGACCTGAATGCTATTGAACTGATCTTTGAACCGCTTCGATGTAAGAAGTCAAGATGTCATTAGGTTTGGCGATTTTCTTGATGTAGGAACTTCAAAATTGCCTTGACGGTGGGGTAAAGTAGAGAGCAAAATGACAATTGAGAGTAAATTCTAGAAATTGATTGGCATTATACACGATGAGGTACACTCACGAGCAAATGAAAATTGCTTTGACGATTTTCTTTTACGGAGGAAAAGTTTCTAAAGGCCAAGGATATATGTACACGAGTAAATATGATACATGTTATAAGAATTGCTTAGGAAGGTTCTGAGAACTTCCCTCATTGGGTTTATAGTACATACCTTTCAGTGCAGTGCACAAAACTGCAGTACAACACACATCACTATAGTCACTACACTTGACTGTACTGCAGTGCAGCACAATACAGTACATGACAATGAATAGTTCTTAGAAGTTTCCCTCTAACTTATCATTTCCTCGACCTGAATGCTATTGAACTGATCTTTGAACCGCTTCGATGTAAGAAATCAAGATGTCATTAGGTTTGGCGATTTTCTTGATGTAGGAACTTCAAAATTGCCTTGACGGTGGGGTAAAGTAGAGAGCAAAATGACAATTGAGAGTAAATTCTAGAAATTGATTGGCATTATACACGATGAGGTACACTCGCGAGCAAGTGAGGTACACTCACGAGCAAATGAAAATTGCTTTGACGATTTTCTTTTATGTAGGAAAAGTTTCTAAGGGCCAAGGATATATGTACACGAGTAAATATGATACATGTTATAGCTTAGGAAGGTTCTGAGAACTTCCCTCATTGGGTTTATAGTACATACCTTTCAGTGCAGTGCACAAAACTGCAGTACAACACACATCACTATAGTCACTACACTTGACTGTACTGCAGTGCAGCACAATACAGTACATGATAATGAACAGTTCTTAGAACTTTCCCTCTAACTTATCATTTCATTCATATTATCATTAGCATTCAGGTCGAGACCTGAATGCTATTGAACTGATCTTTGAACCGCTTCGATGTAAGAAATCAAGATGTCATTAGGTTTGGCGATTTTTTTTTGTAGAAACTTCAAAATTGCCTTTACGTTGGGGTAAAGTAGAGAGCAAAATGAGAATTGAGAGTAAATTCTAGAAATTGATTGGCATTATACACGATTAGGTACACTCGCTAGCAAGTGAGGTACACTCACGAGCAAATGAAAATTGCTTTGACGATTTTCTTTTATGGAGGAAAAGTTTCTAAGGGCCAAGGATATATGTACACGAGTAAATATGATACATGTTATAAGAATTGCTTAGGAAGGTTCTGAGAACTTCCCTCATTGGGTTTATAGTACATACCTTTCAGTGCAGTGCACAAAACTGCAGTACATCACACATCACTATAGTCACTACACTTGACTGTACTGCAGTGCAGCACAATACAGTACATGACAATGAATAGTTCTTAGAAGTTTCCCTCTAACTTATCATTTCCTCGACCTGAATGCTATTGAACTGATCTTTGAACCGCTTCGATGTAAGAAATCAAGATGTCATTAGGTTTGGCGATTTTCTTGATGTAGGAACTTCAAAATTGCCTTGACGGTGGGGTAAAGTAGAGAGCAAAATGACAATTGAGAGTAAATTCTAGAAATTGATTGGCATTATACACGATGAGGTACACTCGCGAGCAAGTGAGGTACACTCACGAGCAAATGAAAATTGCTTTGACGATTTTCTTTTATGGAGGAAAAGTTTCTAAGGGCCAAGGATATATGTACACGAGTAAATATGATACATGTTATAGCTTAGGAAGGTTCTGAGAACTTCCCTCATTGGGTTTATAGTACATACCTTTCAGTGCAGTGCACAAAACTGCAGTACAACACACATCACTATAGTCACTACACTTGACTGTACTGCAGTGCAGCACAATACAGTACATGATAATGAACAGTTCTTAGAACTTTCCCTCTAACTTATCATTTCCTCGACCTGAATGCTATTGAACTGATCTTTGAACCGCTTCGATGTAAGAAATCAAGATGTCATTAGGTTTGGCGATTTTTTTTGTAGAAACTTAAAAATTGCCTTTACGTTGGGGTAAAGTAGAGAGCAAAATGAGAATTGAGAGTAAATTCTAGAAATTGATTGGCATTATACGCGATGAGGTACACTCGCGAGCAAGTGAGGTACACTCACGAGCAAATGAAAATTGCTTTGACGATTTTTTTTTATGGAGGAAAAGTTTATTAGGGCCAAGGATATATGTACACGAGTAAATATGATACATGTTATAAGAATTGCTTAGGAAGGTTCTGAGAACTTCTCTCATTGGGTTTCTAGTACATAGCTTTCAGTGCAGTGCACAAAACTGCAGTACAACACACATCACTATAGTCACTACACTTGACTGTACTGCAGTGCAGCACAATACAGTACATGACAATGAATAGTTCTTAGAAGTTTCCCTCTAACTTATCATTTCCTCGACCTGAATGCTATTGAACTGATCTTTGAACCGCTTCGATGTAAGAAGTCAAGATGTCATTAGGTTTGGCGATTTTCTTGATGTAGGAACTTCAAAATTGCCTTGACGGTGGGGTAAAGTAGAGAGCAAAATGACAATTGAGAGTAAATTCTAGAAATTGATTGGCATTATACACGATGAGGTACACTCGCGAGCAAGTGAGGTACACTCACGAGCAAATGAAAATTGCTTTGACGATTTTCTTTTATGGAGGAAAAGTTTCTAAGGGCCAAGGATATATGTACACGAGTAAATATGATACATGTTATAGCTTAGGAAGGTTCTGAGAACTTCCCTCATTGGGTTTATAGTACATACCTTTCAGTGCAGTGCACAAAACTGCAGTACAACACACATCACTATAGTCACTACACTTGACTGTACTGCAGTGCAGCACAATACAGTACATGATAATGAACAGTTCTTAGAAGTTTCCCTCTAACTTATCATTTCCTCGACCTGAATGCTATTGAACTGATCTTTGAACCGCTTCGATGTAAGAAGTCAAGATGTCATTAGGTTTGGCGATTTTCTTGATGTAGGAACTTCAAAATTGCCTTGACGGTGGGGTAAAGTAGAGAGCAAAATGACAATTGAGAGTAAATTCTAGAAATTGATTGGCATTATACACGATGAGGTACACTCACGAGCAAATGAAAATTGCTTTGACGATTTTCTTTTACGGAGGAAAAGTTTCTAAAGGCCAAGGATATATGTACACGAGTAAATATGATACATGTTATAAGAATTGCTTAGGAAGGTTCTGAGAACTTCCCTCATTGGGTTTATAGTACATACCTTTCAGTGCAGTGCACAAAACTGCAGTACAACACACATCACTATAGTCACTACACTTGACTGTACTGCAGTGCAGCACAATACAGTACATGATAATGAACAGTTCTTAGAAGTTTCCCTCTAACTTATCATTTCCTCGACCTGAATGCTATTGAACTGATCTTTGAACCGCTTCGATGTAAGAAGTCAAGATGTCATTAGGTTTGGCGATTTTCTTGATGTAGGAACTTCAAAATTGCCTTGACGGTGGGGTAAAGTAGAGAGCAAAATGACAATTGAGAGTAATTCTAGAAATTGATTGGCATTATACACGATGAGGTACACTCACGAGCAAATGAAAATTGCTTTGACGATTTTCTTTTACGGAGGAAAAGTTTCTAAAGGCCAAGGATATATGTACACGAGTAAATATGATACATGTTATAAGAATTGCTTAGGAAGGTTCTGAGAACTTCCCTCATTGGGTTTATAGTACATACCTTTCAGTGCAGTGCACAAAACTGCAGTACAACACACATCACTATAGTCACTACACTTGACTGTACTGCAGTGCAGCACAATACAGTACATGATAATGAACAGTTCTTAGAACTTTCCCTCTAACTTATCATTTCATTCATATTATCATTATCATTCAGGTCGAGACCTGAATGCTATTGAACTGATCTTTGAACCGCTTCGATGTAAGAAATCAAGATGTCATTAGGTTTGGCGATTTTTTTTTGTAGAAACTTCAAAATTGCCTTTACGTTGGGGTAAAGTAGAGAGCAAAATGAGAATTGAGAGTAAATTCTAGAAATTGATTGGCATTATACGCGATGAGGTACACTCGCGAGCAAGTGAGGTACACTCACGAGCAAATGAAAATTGCTTTGACGATTTTTTTTTATGGAGGAAAAGTTTATTAGGGCCAAGGATATATGTACACGAGTAAATATCATATTATCATTAGCATTCAGGTCGAGACCTGAATGCTATTGAACTGATCTTTGAACCGCTTCGATGTAAGAAATCAAGATGTCATTAGGTTTGGCGATTTTTTTTGTAGAAACTTCAAAATTGCCTTTACGTTGGGGTAAAGTAGAGAGCAAAATGAGAATTGAGAGTAAATTCTAGAAATCGATTGGCATTATACGCGATGAGGTACACTCGCGAGCAAGTGAGGTACACTCACGAGCAAATGAAAATTGCTTTGACGATTTTTTTTTATGGAGGAAAAGTTTATTAGGGCCAAGGATATATGTACACGAGTAAATATGATACATGTTATAAGAATTGCTTAGGAAGGTTCTGAGAACTTCCCTCATTGGGTTTATAGTACATACCTTTCAGTGCAGTGCACAAAACTGCAGTACAACACACATCACTATAGTCACTACACTTGACTGTACTGCAGTGCAGCACAATACAGTACATGATAATGAACAGTTCTTAGAACTTTCCCTCTAACTTATCATTTCATTCATATTATCATTAGCATTCAGGTCGAGACCTGAATGCTATTGAACTGATCTTTGAACCGCTTCGATGTAAGAAATCAAGATGTCATTAGGTTTGGCGATTTTTTTTTGTAGAAACTTCAAAATTGCCTTTACGTTGGGGTAAAGTAGAGAGCAAAATGAGAATTGAGAGTAAATTCTAGAAATTGATTGGCATTATACACGATTAGGTACACTCGCTAGCAAGTGAGGTACACTCACGAGCAAATGAAAATTGCTTTGACGATTTTCTTTTATGGAGGAAAAGTTTCTAAGGGCCAAGGATATATGTACACGAGTAAATATGATACATGTTATAAGAATTGCTTAGGAAGGTTCTGAGAACTTCCCTCATTGGGTTTATAGTACATACCTTTCAGTGCAGTGCACAAAACTGCAGTACAACACACATCACTATAGTCACTACACTTGACTGTACTGCAGTGCAGCACAATACAGTACATGACAATGAATAGTTCTTAGAAGTTTCCCTCTAACTTATCATTTCCTCGACCTGAATGCTATTGAACTGATCTTTGAACCGCTTCGATGTAAGAAATCAAGATGTCATTAGGTTTGGCGATTTTCTTGATGTAGGAACTTCAAAATTGCCTTGACGGTGGGGTAAAGTAGAGAGCAAAATGACAATTGAGAGTAAATTCTAGAAATTGATTGGCATTATACACGATGAGGTACACTCGCGAGCAAGTGAGGTACACTCACGAGCAAATGAAAATTGCTTTGACGATTTTCTTTTATGGAGGAAAAGTTTCTAAGGGCCAAGGATATATGTACACGAGTAAATATGATACATGTTATAGCTTAGGAAGGTTCTGAGAACTTCCCTCATTGGGTTTATAGTACATACCTTTCAGTGCAGTGCACAAAACTGCAGTACAACACACATCACTATAGTCACTACACTTGACTGTACTGCAGTGCAGCACAATACAGTACATGATAATGAACAGTTCTTAGAACTTTCCCTCTAACTTATCATTTCCTCGACCTGAATGCTATTGAACTGATCTTTGAACCGCTTCGATGTAAGAAATCAAGATGTCATTAGGTTTGGCGATTTTTTTTGTAGAAACTTAAAAATTGCCTTTACGTTGGGGTAAAGTAGAGAGCAAAATGAGAATTGAGAGTAAATTCTAGAAATTGATTGGCATTATACGCGATGAGGTACACTCGCGAGCAAGTGAGGTACACTCACGAGCAAATGAAAATTGCTTTGACGATTTTTTTTTATGGAGGAAAAGTTTATTAGGGCCAAGGATATATGTACACGAGTAAATATGATACATGTTATAAGAATTGCTTAGGAAGGTTCTGAGAACTTCTCTCATTGGGTTTCTAGTACATAGCTTTCAGTGCAGTGCACAAAACTGCAGTACAACACACATCACTATAGTCACTACACTTGACTGTACTGCAGTGCAGCACAATACAGTACATGACAATGAATAGTTCTTAGAAGTTTCCCTCTAACTTATCATTTCCTCGACCTGAATGCTATTGAACTGATCTTTGAACCGCTTCGATGTAAGAAATCAAGATGTCATTAGGTTTGGCGATTTTCTTGATGTAGGAACTTCAAAATTGCCTTGACGGTGGGGTAAAGTAGAGAGCAAAATGACAATTGAGAGTAAATTCTAGAAATTGATTGGCATTATACACGATGAGGTACACTCGCGAGCAAGTGAGGTACACTCACGAGCAAATGAAAATTGCTTTGACGATTTTCTTTTATGGAGGAAAAGTTTCTAAGGGCCAAGGATATATGTACACGAGTAAATATGATACATGTTATAGCTTAGGAAGGTTCTGAGAACTTCCCTCATTGGGTTTATAGTACATACCTTTCAGTGCAGTGCACAAAACTGCAGTACAACACACATCACTATAGTCACTACACTTGACTGTACTGCAGTGCAGCACAATACAGTACATGATAATGAACAGTTCTTAGAACTTTCCCTCTAACTTATCATTTCATTCATATTATCATTAGCATTCAGGTCGAGACCTGAATGCTATTGAACTGATCTTTGAACCGCTTCGATGTAAGAAATCAAGATGTCATTAGGTTTGGCGATTTTTTTTTTGTAGAAACTTCAAAATTGCCTTTACGTTGGGGTAAAGTAGAGAGCAAAATGAGAATTGAGAGTAAATTCTAGAAATTGATTGGCATTATACACGATTAGGTACACTCGCTAGCAAGTGAGGTACACTCACGAGCAAATGAAAATTGCTTTGACGATTTTCTTTTATGGAGGAAAAGTTTCTAAGGGCCAAGGATATATGTACACGAGTAAATATGATACATGTTATAAGAATTGCTTAGGAAGGTTCTGAGAACTTCCCTCATTGGGTTTATAGTACATACCTTTCAGTGCAGTGCACAAAACTGCAGTACAACACACATCACTATAGTCACTACACTTGACTGTACTGCAGTGCAGCACAATACAGTACATGACAATGAATAGTTCTTAGAAGTTTCCCTCTAACTTATCATTTCCTCGACCTGAATGCTATTGAACTGATCTTTGAACCGCTTCGATGTAAGAAATCAAGATGTCATTAGGTTTGGCGATTTTCTTGATGTAGGAACTTCAAAATTGCCTTGACGGTGGGGTAAAGTAGAGAGCAAAATGACAATTGAGAGTAAATTCTAGAAATTGATTGGCATTATACACGATGAGGTACACTCGCGAGCAAGTGAGGTACACTCACGAGCAAATGAAAATTGCTTTGACGATTTTCTTTTATGGAGGAAAAGTTTCTAAGGGCCAAGGATATATGTACACGAGTAAATATGATACATGTTATAGCTTAGGAAGGTTCTGAGAACTTCCCTCATTGGGTTTATAGTACATACCTTTCAGTGCAGTGCACAAAACTGCAGTACAACACACATCACTATAGTCACTACACTTGACTGTACTGCAGTGCAGCACAATACAGTACATGATAATGAACAGTTCTTAGAACTTTCCCTCTAACTTATCATTTCCTCGACCTGAATGCTATTGAACTGATCTTTGAACCGCTTCGATGTAAGAAATCAAGATGTCATTAGGTTTGGCGATTTTTTTTTGTAGAAACTTAAAAATTGCCTTTACGTTGGGGTAAAGTAGAGAGCAAAATGAGAATTGAGAGTAAATTCTAGAAATTGATTGGCATTATACGCGATGAGGTACACTCGCGAGCAAGTGAGGTACACTCACGAGCAAATGAAAATTGCTTTGACGATTTTTTTTTTATGGAGGAAAAGTTTATTAGGGCCAAGGATATATGTACACGAGTAAATATGATACATGTTATAAGAATTGCTTAGGAAGGTTCTGAGAACTTCTCTCATTGGGTTTCTAGTACATAGCTTTCAGTGCAGTGCACAAAACTGCAGTACAACACACATCACTATAGTCACTACACTTGACTGTACTGCAGTGCAGCACAATACAGTACATGACAATGAATAGTTCTTAGAAGTTTCCCTCTAACTTATCATTTCCTCGACCTGAATGCTATTGAACTGATCTTTGAACCGCTTCGATGTAAGAAATCAAGATGTCATTAGGTTTGGCGATTTTCTTGATGTAGGAACTTCAAAATTGCCTTGACGGTGGGGTAAAGTAGAGAGCAAAATGACAATTGAGAGTAAATTCTAGAAATTGATTGGCATTATACACGATGAGGTACACTCGCGAGCAAGTGAGGTACACTCACGAGCAAATGAAAATTGCTTTGACGATTTTCTTTTATGGAGGAAAAGTTTCTAAGGGCCAAGGATATATGTACACGAGTAAATATGATACATGTTATAGCTTAGGAAGGTTCTGAGAACTTCCCTCATTGGGTTTATAGTACATACCTTTCAGTGCAGTGCACAAAACTGCAGTACAACACACATCACTATAGTCACTACACTTGACTGTACTGCAGTGCAGCACAATACAGTACATGATAATGAACAGTTCTTAGAACTTTCCCTCTAACTTATCATTTCATTCATATTATCATTAGCATTCAGGTCGAGACCTGAATGCTATTGAACTGATCTTTGAACCGCTTCGATGTAAGAAATCAAGATGTCATTAGGTTTGGCGATTTTTTTTTTTGTAGAAACTTCAAAATTGCCTTTACGTTGGGGTAAAGTAGAGAGCAAAATGAGAATTGAGAGTAAATTCTAGAAATTGATTGGCATTATACACGATTAGGTACACTCGCTAGCAAGTGAGGTACACTCACGAGCAAATGAAAATTGCTTTGACGATTTTCTTTTATGGAGGAAAAGTTTCTAAGGGCCAAGGATATATGTACACGAGTAAATATGATACATGTTATAAGAATTGCTTAGGAAGGTTCTGAGAACTTCCCTCATTGGGTTTATAGTACATACCTTTCAGTGCAGTGCACAAAACTGCAGTACAACACACATCACTATAGTCACTACACTTGACTGTACTGCAGTGCAGCACAATACAGTACATGACAATGAATAGTTCTTAGAAGTTTCCCTCTAACTTATCATTTCCTCGACCTGAATGCTATTGAACTGATCTTTGAACCGCTTCGATGTAAGAAATCAAGATGTCATTAGGTTTGGCGATTTTCTTGATGTAGGAACTTCAAAATTGCCTTGACGGTGGGGTAAAGTAGAGAGCAAAATGACAATTGAGAGTAAATTCTAGAAATTGATTGGCATTATACACGATGAGGTACACTCGCGAGCAAGTGAGGTACACTCACGAGCAAATGAAAATTGCTTTGACGATTTTCTTTTATGGAGGAAAAGTTTCTAAGGGCCAAGGATATATGTACACGAGTAAATATGATACATGTTATAGCTTAGGAAGGTTCTGAGAACTTCCCTCATTGGGTTTATAGTACATACCTTTCAGTGCAGTGCACAAAACTGCAGTACAACACACATCACTATAGTCACTACACTTGACTGTACTGCAGTGCAGCACAATACAGTACATGATAATGAACAGTTCTTAGAACTTTCCCTCTAACTTATCATTTCCTCGACCTGAATGCTATTGAACTGATCTTTGAACCGCTTCGATGTAAGAAATCAAGATGTCATTAGGTTTGGCGATTTTTTTTTGTAGAAACTTCAAAATTGCCTTTACGTTGGGGTAAAGTAGAGAGCAAAATGAGAATTGAGAGTAAATTCTAGAAATTGATTGGCATTATACGCGATGAGGTACACTCGCGAGCAAGTGAGGTACACTCACGAGCAAATGAAAATTGCTTTGACGATTTTTTTTTTATGGAGGAAAAGTTTATTAGGGCCAAGGATATATGTACACGAGTAAATATGATACATGTTATAAGAATTGCTTAGGAAGGTTCTGAGAACTTCTCTCATTGGGTTTCTAGTACATAGCTTTCAGTGCAGTGCACAAAACTGCAGTACAACACACATCACTATAGTCACTACACTTGACTGTACTGCAGTGCAGCACAATACAGTACATGACAATGAATAGTTCTTAGAAGTTTCCCTCTAACTTATCATTTCCTCGACCTGAATGCTATTGAACTGATCTTTGAACCGCTTCGATGTAAGAAATCAAGATGTCATTAGGTTTGGCGATTTTCTTGATGTAGGAACTTCAAAATTGCCTTGACGGTGGGGTAAAGTAGAGAGCAAAATGACAATTGAGAGTAAATTCTAGAAATTGATTGGCATTATACACGATGAGGTACACTCGCGAGCAAGTGAGGTACACTCACGAGCAAATGAAATTGCTTTGACGATTTTCTTTTATGGAGGAAAAGTTTCTAAGGGCCAAGGATATATGTACACGAGTAAATATGATACATGTTATAGCTTAGGAAGGTTCTGAGAACTTACCTCATTGGGTTTATAGTACATACCTTTCAGTGCAGTGCACAAAACTGCAGTACAACACACATCACTATAGTCACTACACTTGACTGTACTGCAGTGCAAGCACAATACAGTACATGATAATGAACAGTTCTTAGAACTTTCCCTCTAACTTATCATTTCATTCATATTATCATTAGCATTCAGGTCGAGACCTGAATGCTATTGAACTGATCTTTGAACCGCTTCGATGTAAGAAATCAAGATGTCATTAGGTTTGGCGATTTTTTTTTTTGTAGAAACTTCAAAATTGCCTTTACGTTGGGGTAAAGTAGAGAGCAAAATGAGAATTGAGAGTAAATTCTAGAAATTGATTGGCATTATACACGATTAGGTACACTCGCTAGCAAGTGAGGTACACTCACGAGCAAATGAAAATTGCTTTGACGATTTTCTTTTATGGAGGAAAAGTTTCTAAAGGCCAAGGATATATGTACACGAGTAAATATGATACATGTTATAAGAATTGCTTAGGAAGTTCTGAGAACTTCCCCTCATTGGGTTTATAGTACATACCTTTCAGTGCAGTGCACAAAACTGCAGTACAACACACATCACTATAGTCACTACACTTGACTGTACTGCAGTGCAGCACAATACAGTACATGACAATGAATAGTTCTTAGAAGTTTCCCTCTAACTTATCATTTCCTCGACCTGAATGCTATTGAACTGATCTTTGAACCGCTTCGATGTAAGAAATCAAGATGTCATTAGGTTTGGCGATTTTCTTGATGTAGGAACTTCAAAATTGCCTTGACGGTGGGGTAAAGTAGAGAGCAAAATGACAATTGAGAGTAAATTCTAGAAATTGATTGGCATTATACACGATGAGGTACACTCGCGAGCAAGCTGAGGTACACTCACGAGCAAATGAAAATTGCTTTGACGATTTTCTTTTTATGGAGGAAAAGTTTCTAAGGGCCAAGGATATATGTACACGAGTAAATATGATACATGTTATAGCTTAGGAAGGTTCTGAGAACTTCCCTCATTGGGTTTATAGTACATACCTTTCAGTGCAGTGCACAAAACTGCAGTACAACACACATCACTATAGTCACTACACTTGACTGTACTGCAGTGCAGCACAATACAGTACATGATAATGAACAGTTCTTAGAACTTTCCCTCTAACTTATCATTTCCTCGACCTGAATGCTATTGAACTGATCTTTTGAACCGCTTCGATGTAAGAAATCAAGATGTCATTAGGTTTGGGCGATTTTTTTTGTAGAACTTAAAAATTGCCTTTACGTGGGGTAAAAGTAGAGAGCAAAATGAGCAATTGAGAGTAAATTCTAGAAATTGATTGGCATTATACGCGATGAGGTACAATCGCGAGCAAGTGAGGTACACTCACGAGCAAATGAAAATTGCTTGACGATTTTTTTTTATGGAGGAAAAGTTTATTAAGGGCCAAGGATATATGTACACGAGTAAATATGATACATGTTATAAGAATTGCTTAGGAAGGTTCTGAGAACTTCTCTCATTGGGTTTCTAGTACATACGCTTCAGTGCAGTGCACAAAACTGCAGGACAAACACCATCACTATAGTCACTACACTTGACTGTACTGCAGTGCAGCACAATACAGTACATGATAATGAACAGTTCTTAGAAGTTTCCCTCTAACTTATCATTTCCTCGACCTGAATGCTATTGAACTGATCTTTGAACCGCTTCGATGTAAGAAATCAAGATGTCATTAGGTTTGGCGATTTTCTTGATGTAGGAACTTCAAAATTGCCTTGACGGTGGGGTAAAGTAGAGAGCAAAATGACAATTGAGAGTAAATTCTAGAAATTGATTGGCATTATACACGATGAGGTACACTCGCGAGCAAGTGAGGTACACTCACGAGCAAATGAAAATTGCTTTGACGATTTTCTTTTATGGAGGAAAAGTTTCTAAGGGCCAAGGATATATGTACACGAGTAAATATGATACATGTTATAGCTTAGGAAGGTTCTGAGAACTTCCCTCATTGGGTTTATAGTACATACCTTTCAGTGCAGTGCACAAAACTGCAGTACAACACACATCACTATAGTCACTACACTTGACTGTACTGCAGTGCAGCACAATACAGTACATGATAATGAACAGTTCTTAGAACTTTCCCTCTAACTTATCATTTCCTCGACCTGAATGCTATTGAACTGATCTTTGAACCGCTTCGATGTAAGAAATCAAGATGTCATTAGGTTTGGCGATTTTCTTGATGTAGGAACTTCAAAATTGCCTTGACGGTGGGGTAAAGTAGAGAGCAAAATGACAATTGAGAGTAAATTCTAGAAATTGATTGGCATTATACACGATGAGGTACACTCGCGAGCAAGTGAAAATGGCTTTGACGATTTTCTTTTATGGAGGAAAAGTTTCTAAGGGCCAAGGATATATGTACACGAGTAAATATGATACATGTATAGAATTGCTAGGAAGGTTCTGAGAACTTCCTCATTGGGTTTATAGTACATACCTTTCAGTGCAGTGCACAAAACTGCAGTACAACACACATCACTATAGTCACTACACTTGACTGTACTGCAGTGCAGCACAATACAGTACGATAATGACAGTTCCTTAGAAGTTTCCTCTAACTTATCATTTCCTCGACCTGAATGCTATTGAACTGATCTTTGAACCGCTTCGATGTAAGAAAGTCAAGAGATGTCATTAGGTTTGGCGATTTTCTTGATGTAGGAACTTCAAAATTGCCTTGACGGTGGGGTAAAGTAGAGAGCAAAAATGACAATGAGAGTAAATTCTAGAAATTGATTGGCATTATACACGAGAGGTACACTCACGAGCAAATGAAAATTGCTTTGACGATTTTCTTTACGGAGGGAAAAGTTTCTAAAAGGCCAAGGATATATGTACACGAAGTAGTAATAGATACATGTTTATAAAGAATTGCTTAGGAAGGTCTGAGAACTTCCCCTCTTGGGTTTATAGTACATACCTTTCAGTGCAGTGCACAAAAACTGCAGTACAACACCACATCCACTTATAGTCACTACACAGTGACTGTACTAGCAGGTGCAGCACAATACAGATACATGACAATGAATAGTTCTTAGAAGTTTCCCTCTAACTTATCATTTCCTCGACCTGAATGCTATTGAACTGATCTTTGAACCGCTTCGATGTAAGAAATCAAGATGTCATTAGGTTTGGCGATTTTCTTGATGTAGGAACTTCAAAATTGCCTTGACGGTGGGGTAAAGTAGAGAGCAAAATGACAATTGAGAGTAAATTCTAGAAATTGATTGGCATTATACACGATGAGGTACACTCGCGAGCAAGTGAGGTACACTCACGAGCAAATGAAAATTGCTTTGACGATTTTCTTTTATGGAGGAAAAGTTTCTAAGGCCAAGGATATATGTACACGAGTAAATATGATACATGTTATAGCTTAGGAAGGTTCTGAGAACTTCCCTCATTGGGTTTATAGTACATACCTTTCAGTGCAGTGCACAAAACTGCAGTACAACACACATCACTATAGTCACTACACTTGACTGTACTGCAGTGCAGCACAATACAGTACATGATAATGAAACAGTTCTTAGAACTTTCCC
>JASBVH010000075.1:0-17498 GCA_030141595.1 Chydorus sphaericus | reverse complement strand
ATTGAAAGATTCTCTTTTGGAGAAAATTGAGCAGACCATCCACTGGCTGGATGATAATGAATTAGCGACGGTTAAAAGAGATGTTAGCGAAGAAAGAGGAATTGGGATTGTTGTGGATTGAAGTGAATCTGAGGCTCGAGCCTGTTGCTTTCAATCAGAAAGAGTCTCCGGAAGAAGTTGCTTGCTCTTCTTCTTCTATTATTATAGATACACATTTAAGATCATTTATATATATTGTCTTTTGTTCTGATTACTTTTAATATATTTTCCAGTTGATTTCGATACCAGAGGAGGTCACGCAATTTTTGGAAATTTTGGACCCCTCCCCCTCCTATTGCAAAAAAAAATCAGCACAAAGATTGATTTGATATTGAAATGGATCTATATGCATGGGTGAAATCAAAAAGTATAAATCTATCTAATACTACAAATAGAGTCCCCGTAGAGGTCCACCAGCACCATCTAACGGTGAAATTTCCAACGACTGGATTAAAAGCTCGCTATTCGGGCTCGCAATTATTTCCAATGAATACAAAGCCGATCAGGTTGCCAGCTGCTTTGCTGACCAGTTTGCCGGCTTCATTACCAACCAGTTTGTCGGCTTCTTTACCGACTAATTGGCCGGCAGTGGGCAGATAAACCCGATCATTTACCGATCAGAGTTTTCCGGCTTACTTACCGACCAGTTTTCTGCCTATTTTACCGACTAACTTGCCGGTTTACCAACAAATGTGACATGTGTTTGGGTTCATTTACAGCTGCTTCAGTAAAACTGAATTACTCATATCAACCTGGCGAGCTTTCAAAACGCGCTTTGCTATCTTAACAAAACAATTTTGCAGCTGCGACGTTCCATAGTTTATTGCATCCTCCTTTTTTGTTTTATAGATGGAATCGTCATTGAATAGCATATGCATAGGCTAGAAGGGATGAGTTAATAGTTTACTGGGCATTCTCAGTTAAATTTCAATCAACGTCTGTTGTGTGTTTCAACATATATAGATATCGAAATGATGTACACTTATCAGCAGCTAAGTGAAGTAGTTGGTTGGATCACTCTTGCCACTATTGGAGGCAAGATTCTCTTCAATTTAGGTCATTTTGTGTACTCCACTTTCCTTGGAAATTTATTCGGACATTCGATCGATTTAAAAAAGCATGGAAAATGGGCAGGTAAATGTTTTTATTCAATCACATAATAATAGATGGGAGTAAGTAAAGCTATTTTTGCCTTTTGAAAAGTGGTCACTGGAGCTACAGATGGTATTGGTAAATCCTATACTAAAATGGTAATTAACTCTGCCTAATAATAAAAAAAAAATATATATATATATATATATATATATATACTGCTCACTTACCTTAATCATTTGGTAATTTTAGTTGGCAGCTGCGGGGTTGGACATAGTCCTAATTTCTCGAAATCCCGAGAAGCTCAAAAAAGTTGCGGACGAAATCAGTAAAACATTTTTATAAAATTCTATTCAGCCCTTAAATTAGTACAAATTAAAATTTTGAATTTAGAAAGACAACACCCTTCAGTCCTTTTCAAAACTTTAGCAGTGGATTTCACCGATGGGCAAACAATCTACCCCAAAATCCAGAAGGAACTGGAAGGGTTCGAGATCGGGATCTTGGTGAACAACGTCGGAATAACCTACGGTCCTCGACTGTTCGCCGATATCGAGAATGATCAAGAATCTTACAACACGATTAATTGCAATGTAATGTCTATGGTTAGAATGTGTCATTTGATCCTGCCTCAGATGATCAAGAGAAAAAGAGGGATTATCATAAACAACGGCTCTATAACTGGAGTTATGCCTACACCTTTCTTATCCGTTTACGGCTCTTGCAAAGTATCAAAGAAAAGATTTGTAATACATTTCAATTTATTAGGAAATTTATTGTTTTTATTCAATAGGCTTTTGTGGATAAATTTTCGCGGGATTTATGGGCCGAAGTGAAGCCATTCGGAGTAATGGTGCAAACCCTTCATCCAGGCTATTACGTCCTCACTAATATGGTGCCAATGGAGAAACCATCGGTTAATAATCCTGATCCGGACACTTATGTCAAATCAGCTTTGGCTACTCTTGGTTTGGAGGACCGAACGGCCGGTTATTCGGCTCACAAAATTCAAGTATACTCATATTTAAAATCACTTGTAGTTTTATAGTATGTATACATCTAATTTTATATGATGTAGTTCTATTTTGTTGAATTGGCCAGCTTCTTCTGTCATGGATTGGTTCAGAAATGCGCTTTAATTTACGGTGAATTATACGTGAAAGCATCGGAAAAGCAAAACATCAAATATCGCTAATTGGAACTCTAAAAAATATATTTGTAGCATGATTATAACAATCAAAGCTATTTTGTTTCGTGATTTTCTTAGTCGTTATTACCAATCCAAATAAAAAAAATTGTATAATAAAATTAATTTTGGGACACGTAGTTAAACGTAATTTTTTTTTACCTATAATATCAATGTGTTCACTGTTCACAATCTTTATCATCGTCTATCGTTTATCATCATCGTCGTCTAAAGAGCTTTTGTCCGTGGTCTTCGTGCAATCTAAATCCTTCTTTGTCACAATAGATGAAGGAATGAAAATATGAAACAGATTTACTGTTAGGACAATCCTGTTCTCGGTACCGGCTATTTGGCGGACTTAGTCCGCGGACTTGGACCTCCTAAACGGGAGACTTTTGGGGGAATCGGCGAACCTTTGTGCGGACCGAAAACAGCGGACTTCTTTACAAAAATGACTATTCGGCGGACTTATTACCTGGCGGACTTATAGAAAATAATGTTACCGCCTACTAGGTTAATTTAACTAATTATGCAACGCAGAATTCAGAGTAAAAATGGAGCTGGTGTTTGTCAATGGATGACAATTTTTTTTAGATATTACCGATATTCAATACAACTTATAGAGTAAATGGTATGCATATAGACTCCCTTTTTTTATCCACTAATCAAACATTATTATTTATTTATTTTTATTTTTTTGTAGAAGGGTATTAGTTCTTATATTAGGTCCCATTCTTTTCGCATAAATTTATATTTTTGGGCTATTGCTACACAAAATTTGTTATTTCCAACAAAATAATCACGTAAAATAAAATTTGATAATTAATTGAGATACACTTGTATATTTTTTAAAGTATGCCGTTGACTGTTAAATAATATATGGGTAGGTTTTAAAAATGTAGGTTATTTGGAATTATTGGTTCAAGTCAAAAATAAATCAAAAGGTTAATTCGCCATTTCTTATTCTATTGATGTCATAAGTTTTTTAAAAATATATTTTTAAAACTGTTATCTAAGTAGAGAATAATACGAATGCATCCATCGGCCCATCTCATATTAATTCCGACTACAACATGTTTTCACTTTATTCTACAAATGCCTATCATCATTACTATTATATTATTATTATGTATTACATAAAGAATAGTTTAAACACGGTGAAACCCAATAAAAGTAGAACAAATCCGTGGGTTATCTTCTGCAACCAATAGAATTTCATCAAACGGATTCTGGCTGCTTGGATGGTGTCATCCTTCTCCTTTAAGATGTACCAACGGATTCCAAAACAGTAATCTGTTACGTAGGTATTTCAATCAATTCGCCTGACATCGAAATTGAACATAAGCCTGTCCTCATCTGACAATTTATCCAGCAGGGAAATGAAATTGTTGCTGACTGTTGCTGACGAAGTGCCACTGCTGTACGGCGAAAATGCTGGTGATGGACATGAACTCTTCTATTTTAGTGTACAGACGTACCTTAATTATGATAATAAATTCAACATGAGTTTCTAACTGATATTTATTCCAAGTTCTAATTAAGTTATACCAATCTGGATTTTTTGCCGCAGAGAAGAGCTACAAAGTCGAGGAGGTAAGCTGGTATGTTTGGTAAAGAAAGGAAGTTAGGTTGTAAACGAATTTGCTTTTGAAGTGACTCAAATAAGGGTACCAGACCATACTTCTGACGGGATTCTTTATCCAAAAGAGATTGGTATAATCTCCAAGATTAACCCATCTGATTGGGTTATGTTGAGTTGTTGACCAGTGGAGCAAGTGAATACTTTAATCTCTTTCGATCTATTAAGCATTAAATTTAATGTTTTAGTTAAAAAATAATCAAGTAATGCAAAGATTCAATTACTTGTGTTGGGTAGCTGTATACCATGCGACAGCAATCATCAAGTTGATAACGAAATCAAAGGGTATCAAATCAACAACCAATTCCGGGTCGCCTCTAACCACTCGAAGAACACCCTTGGCCACTCCGGCAATGACCCCAGTGGGCCCGTTGATGTTATCAATCCATCCGGGCATAGGCTCTTTCAAGGCGGCCGTCACGAGCGATGGAGGGCCTCACTATAGCCGTCGGTACGTCCCCGTGCTCCTCTTCTAGCAGATTTTCAGCGATAGCTTTTGTGAAAATGTAGGTATTGGGCGACAGTTCCCTACAAGTCTAAATCATTTAAAAAACGAATGATTAAAAACAAATATAAAATAATGTACAGCTGATATATATTACTGATCGGATATTTTTCTGAGAATCTCATCATCTAAAACGTCAACAATTTTCAACAATTTGGTGGGAGATATTGCAGATTTGCAGTTGGATAAACCACCTCTTCAATCCTATCTCTGTCCAGGTTATTGTATGCAGTTGATACATGGACCAGAGCCTATAAAAAACATTGAACCTAATTGTAATAGGTTTCCTCTATTTCTATTATAGAGTGAATCTACTTCTAGATGTTTCATCATACGACTGATGTAAAGGAGCTGTTGGGGACCCTTAATATTGAGTTGAACAGCCGTCCCCAGCTCTTGGTTGAAACGGATGGTGGCCGCCGAATTAAAGACGAGAGAAACCATGTTGAACAGCAGCTCGAGGTCGGCTTCTGAGAGACCCAAATTGGGCAGAGAGAAGTCACCTTCTAGTGGGATGATCTTTGACATAAATTCAGGTTGCCCCATGGTCAGTTTTTCAAATATCTATTACATTGTAAAATGTTCATAAAATTCCAAAATATATTTAAATCCATGAAATAGTTATTACGATATAATTGTGGAATTCTTGATTAAGACGATCGCAGACATTTGGTGCGTTTTTTAGGTCTCACAAGCAGGTAAATGGCTTTGATACCTGCGGGCAAGATCGGAGCAGTTTCTCTACCAGCACCTTGCCTAAGAATCCCGTGCCTCCAGTTATGAAAATGGAGCGATCCCGATAGAACTCGGCAATTTTACTTAATGGTGCTGTATTATCCATTATGTAAATGCTGGCCTATGTAGGCCATATTAATATTCATGAATATCTACTGAGATTATTTTTGACATTTACAAATGATTAAGTTATATACTCGAGAAATGTTTTTTACTAATCATAGTTGATCGTTGGAGAGAGAGTATTTTGTTTAAAATGGTTTTAAAATATTCAGCAGCTATTCAATCAGTGTATTACATATCATTTTATATTTTATTTTATATGACCTAATATTGGCACAGTAATTATTTTGTTAACAAATAAAACAATTGTTAAATCTTCTATACAAATTTTAGCTACAGTATAATAGTTTATAGGTGTGGATGGTACAAACTATCATCCATCATTTAAACAGAAGATACTAAACCTTATTCGGTTTACGTCAATAAATCACTGACGTAGTTATGCGGTGGGTATACATACCCTATAAAAATCGAGAAAATATTATTTATTTCCCATTAATATAATGATTTATTACATTATCCTTAAAATAAAATTTAGAGAGCGATATTATGTGATAAATCCTTAAAACTAGTAACAGCTAGACACATATCTACAGACCCTAGCAGTGCCTCGATGCATGGATGACATCAACGAGCCCACTCGCACATTATACAGCCTATGCAGGATTGGATAAGGCCTTTCTCTGAGTTGTATATATGTTAGGCGGATAAGTGATGTGCAGTATAAAGATTAAAGAGCCATAGAGCAAGAGGACGAGGCATAATACTGTCATATGTAATAAACACTACTAATTCCGCGGTTCTACCACCATGTTAATAAAAACGGAAGAAAGGGCCCTTGTTTACCTGAGTGAGAGTGGTGAAATATTCCTTTCTATGGGCAAAAGTTTAGTTCAAAAGCAAAGATAACACGCACTTTTATGCTAAACACTGCTAACACTGCTGATATTCCCAAAGCATGTTTCTTTGTAAATGTTGCAGATACATTTTTCAATCCATGGAAATAAAATATCTGTACAATTAATGACTTTAGTAGATGTGTATGTTAAACGGCAGTTGCAATGATTTGTTTAAAGACAGTTTTTTAATATGGCTGTACCAAATTTTAATTCTTCTTAATAAAATTCAAGACAAAGATATTCCTGTCGTCCAGCTTTGCGTCACGGCGTTTGCATAATTATTTCAACAACTCTTATTTTTCGTGGCATTCAAATTTGGGTTTGATTGTAAATCCTGTTTGGCAAAAAAACCCAGGAAGCAATTCAATATTCTCATAGTGGTCATCTTAAGCATTAGCTTTGCGTTTTCAGTCCTATTGACAGTCTCTTCCTCTTCATAATTTTCTTTCTTTACTTTCGGAAGTCGACGACGTTTAATATAAGCCTTGAAAAAAAAAATTCTTATCGCAATAATTATAATTATTTAAATAAAAATATCAAATCTTTTGCTTATGTGTTTTTTTTTCAAATGTTCGTTCTACCCGAGACATGGCAAAGAAAGATTGGCTCAAATTGTTATACAAGCTTGGCTATAATATTTATTCACAGTTGCAACACATATTCAAATGCTACTTCTTCAAGATAGGAATAATTGAATGTGATTCATAATTGCAACAAATTGTTCTAATTTTGAGATTAGAAGATAAGAACAATTCCGTTTGAAATGTGCAACTTCCAAACAAAATTAAATTTTTTTTTTAATCGCACTACTTGAACGCTGATATTCTTACTTCCAATCTTGCTTGCTGTCCAACCAACTTAATATAGCGGATTTTTTAAAATAAGTTTTTAAGAATACCTGAATGTAAAAGTTGGAAAAGAGGACAATGAACAAGGCGGTGCTTATGCAGAGTATGTAAGCAATGATTAGAGGGTAGTCACAATCGTTGAAAAATAGCTGTATAGAATGGATGAAGACGATGACGAATTGAATCATTTGGATGGTGGTCAAGTGCTTCTTCCACCAAATATATTTCTGGTACTTGGGGCCCATGGCAGAAAGTAAGTAATAAGTGTACATGATGATGTGCACGAAACTGTTGACCAGCACATAAAAAGTACCGTGACCCGTTGGCAGAAATCGGAGACCCCACCACGATAAGGCTGGCATGATGGTGTGATGGATTATATGCAATAGCGTCACTTGATCCATCTTTTTGCGGAGAACAAAGAAGACAGTGTCCGAGAACTCGAAGAACTTGCAATAAAAATACCAAGAACACAACTGCACCACTACGAGTTCATCGGGATCGTAGGAAAAGTTAACTGGCTAAAGGGATATTTGCATAAAATGTTATTTAAGTAAAAAAAAACGCACACGACTATGATTTATTTATATAAAACCTGACAGCGCCAACTATAACGCCATAACCATCCATGTACTAGAAACTAGAATTTAAAAAGTTAAAATTAAGTTAAATTTGAGGATGCAATAATGCGGGACGGTATAATTATTAGTAGGCCTATTGTATCTGGGCCTAATACCTTATATACCAAGCAGGTACTGAATACAACTTGGAAAATGTTGTAGACGACGATGATTTTTTTTAGCTCGAAAGGAGGGCGATCGCGCATCAACCGAGGCCCCAAATATTTGACAAAGAAAATGTAGCAGGCACAAATAAGCAATGTGGGCAACGGTGAGCTCATCAATAAAGCCCCATCAGCTCTACCATCTGTAATTGAGATTTAATATTTAATAGGTCATTTGATTCACGCCAGAAAATAGCCTGAACTGGTCAGTATCTCATATCTTAAAAAGTATCCCACTGTATCGAAAATTCAGGAAATAAAATCTATATGTAAAGCACTGTTGAAAAAGAGGGCTCGATTTTTCATTTTTCTTTTTTGAAGTCGAAAAGCGGAGTTAAAATTTCTACTTTTTCAAATTAACGGAAAACGAGCTTTAAAAAGTAAGAAAACGACCTGTTAAAAAACCTGTTTTAATAGGTAATTTTATACACGATAGAAAATAAAATTGCCTGAACTGGTCAATATCTCATATCTTAAAAAGTATATCCCACTGTATGAAAAAATCAGGAAATAAAATCTATATGTAAAGCAATGTTGAAAATGAAGTTGGATTTTTCAATTTCTTTTTTGAAGTCGAAAAGCGACCTAACGGTGATAAGTTCAATTTGTCGACAATTGGATGCGTCCTAAAAGAGCATTCAATTTGACTCCTCATATATTCGCGAGAAAAGAAAAATGATTGTCTTTCTTTTGAAATCCGATGCTTACTATCATACATTGTGACACTTTACAAACGTCCCAACGGCAAACCAACATTCCGTCAACTTATTACTTATTCGCCTGATGCATTTGTATAAAAATGAGCATTAACAGTACCTTTGTGGTTCATCATCAAATGATGGTAAGCGTCTATTAGATCCCATGCGAACGGAAGGATACACATTCTTCGTTCAAATTTTGGTTATTAATAATTCCTTTGTCCGGTCGATAATTTCTAAAAATAAATTATATGCCTTTTAGTCGCATAAATCAACTAATATATTGAAGTCCCATCCAATATCGCAATTGTTTTATTACAGTTTCCATCAAAAGTATGGAATCATGATTTTGGCCCGAGTGGCGTCTATGAAGAGAAAGTACCTTTCTCGATGCTCGCTTTTAAAAGTCGAGGTCCGGCGTCCGAGAGTATAACGTCAATGTGCTTAGTTTCATTAGAAAAACATTTGATTTTTAATGATATTTATTCTTTTAACGAATCATAGACTCCTTCACAAACAAACTGAGTACAAGTATTCGATCATCCCCGTCGGCCATGTGATAGCTAACGGCGATGGGCGAGACGAATAATTTATTTTTACTAGAATGTTTCTTTTTTTAAATTAAAAATAAAGGAAAACACCAGAACTGCAAAAGAGTTGGGAAGGAATATAGTGTAGAGAAAAAGCGTGTCGTGTCTTTGATTGATGTTCCTTAGAATGTAAAGTGTATAAACAATATCTGAATATCCAAACAGAAACTTACTGCTGAGTGCAGATATTGGTAGTTGCTGCGTGTGCGACCAATTTAAGATTAGTTACATTTCTGATCCAAAATTTCCGAATAAGCTTTCCAGATGGAATCGCCTCAGTCTCTATTAAGATGAAAGTAGCAGACTGAATTTCCCAATCTGTTATATTATTTCAATTGTTATTAGTAAATTCTGTGGCACATCTGTTCGTCATTTCAATATACTGCGTAGTGGAGTCACAGAACTGGCCGACTTAAATAAATAAAAAAAGAATCGGATTTAATTGTTGTGTTGTAGTTTTCTTAAGTCAGTTTACTGTCAAGTAATTTCTTTTAATTAATAATGGGGTTCGTAAACCACGAATCCCATCGAGGGGCTCGTAAACCCCTAAGACCGTTTTTTATTTTGTATAATTAGGACTTCCCATATTAATGAAGTCACTTCCCATTCACAGATTGTTTATCAAATGCACGTTGCACTTTGCTGCTGATTGCTGAAGAAAAAAAAATATATAATGAAGCTGGTGACTCCTCATAGTCCGGCATTGCACCGGCCAATGAAGTAGGAATGAGCGGAGGGAGGCAGCTGTGACCGCTAAGACGTGTGAGGATAGGCATTCAACAAGAGGGCCTGGGTTAGGATGATTTATTCGCATTTCAATATGCAACGATGCATAGCATGCAACGATATGTAAGATTCTGGATGTATAATTAATACAAAATAAAGTAGTCTATACACTATCGGCGTCGTATAATAACTCGTAAGTGCTGCAGAGGGAGAAGCAACATGTAGGAGGTAAAATGTGTAGTGATGTTCCCATTAACGATTTATTAACGAAAGTGTCCGTTAACGGATGGGTTTTAATTTTTACCCTCGTTTGCGATAACGAAAACAAAACGATTTGAAAATACTGTTGCAAGTATATTTTCAAGACATGGCAACTATGGCTGACTATGTTTGTGAGGCATGTATCTATGTCGTCTGCTTTTATTATGTGTGTGAACAACGTGGACCCTGTACTTGTGCAACATGGACACCGAATTTTCTTCAAATTTGAAGAAATTTGGAGGGAATATATATTCTACCCATGTCTACATTGTATAAACGGCGTAAAAAAGAATCGTTATTTTCGGAGATATTACGCAATAACCACTCAAAATCACCCATTTTTGCAGTTTTATGCAACCTAATAATAAAAAAAATTTCCAATAATTTGGAAAAGTGATGTTTTTTTACCATTTCACATCATAATTACAAGCGCCATCTAAAACAAAAAATAAGTCGGAAAAATGGTACACCCTACTGTGACCCTGAATGGACAGGTACGTTTTAACGAAATTCAGGTACCGCCAGCTAGAAGAGGCTTCCAATACATAATTTACTTTGATCATTTCACAACAACTACCATTTTTTGTTTTTCTTTCTCATTATTGGTTTTTAGTACATTTTAAACGTCACTATTTCGTCGATTTTGGTTGGGTCTAGCGTACAGTCGTACACGTACTTTCTACTGATTGGCTGAATAGTGTATCCAAAATGGCGTTGTTTACCTAGTATTGATTGGTCGAGCTCCATTTTAATTGCTTTTCTTGTTTTATTTTCAATATATTATATTTACACCGCATGAAATATGACGATTCAAATTTTTTTTTATGGTTGGCCAGTTTTTTAACACTACCTCATTAGTTCTATATAATATTAAAAAATATATATTATCTACAGTTTCAATTGACTTATTGTTTAGAAAACTGAGCTACTTTTGAGCTGTCCCTTTGTTTTCCAGCAACATTTTAAATTCAATATACACGGGGCACACAATATTCATTGCTTGTTCAATATATATAATGTATATTAATGTAAAATAAGTTTATCACTTCACACTTTGTGTTGCTCACACAAACTATTACCATAAGACAATTCAAGCACCACGTACTGAAGGGATCAGATCGTCTTGGTAAGTTGTCTTTTTGGACAAGCTTTCTTCTTTTAATGATTCAGTTTCCTTGTTTTAAAGTGAGGGGCTAGACAGAAATAAGCAAAATATTCTTTTGGTGCTCACTAGTCAATCGTGCTCTAGGCCTGTTAGTGCAAACCGTAAATAGTCCGAAATAGTCCAGTTATTCTTACGGACACTTTTCACTAAAACTATTACCAGTCGCCTATGAAACGTTGCTTGATTTGTGTCCACCCTCCCCCCCCCCATGGTAAATAGTCAGAGGCTGAAAACAGGGTTGTACACGTTTGTCAGAAAAAAGAACTTTTCGCTAGTTCGCTTTCTTGTTGGTGATCCGCGCCCTCGTTTATTTTTTAGGGAGTTTTTTTGTGAAGAACATTTTCACATTCATTTATGCGCTCATTTTTCGATATCCTTAAAGAAATATTGTAAAACCTTCCATCTCTCTTTGCAAAAGAGTTTATATCGAAAGAGACTATGCTTTCGAGGTTTCCGAAGGAACACGAATTCAAGATTTAAAATTTGTACCAATTTTTGAACTCATGTGATTGAATTGACAGGACTGATTCTTCCGACCCTCTAAGACGGGAAATCCAGATAATTTTTTTCATTTTTTATGAAAATACTGCTTTTTTACTAACTGCAAGACTCTCGTTAGTAAAATATGTTGACTAGATAGTTTTTACAGAATGGAGTGTGTTTGAACGTACTACACCAAAATTAACATTAGTTTACAGAGTAATAGTATGTGCACAGAGACTTAAAGTGCACCTGCCATTACAGGTTAGAGAAAGTAAGGCAGGAAGAACATTCTAGGGTGAGAACAAAAAAAAAAGGTAAAAAAACCCCAGCAACTTAACGGCTTCTTAGGCCAGCAGCTGTCCTTTGATGAAAGAGATTGGCGGACAGGGCGGGCCTTTTAATGAATAAGTCTGACTCACTGAAATGGACTGTTCAGACTGTTTCATCTTTAGGCAGAGGCATTTTAAATACTTCCCAAAATTTCCTGTCAATCTCCGGAATTTGGCCGGCCCTTTGTTATTAGAACCCCCTATGATACACTTTACCATTTGAATGTTCTTAATGTAAAAAAGAGGAAAACTTATCTTTTGTACCTAGGACAGCCATTTTTTCACTGAAACCAAACTCCAATACAAGCCACTTCAATCAGAACAGACCAACCGTTGACTACGCTCCAATTTTTTTTATTTCAATCTGCCAAGAAGTAGGGGCGTACATCCTTGTAAGAAGGGATAGAAGCCGCGAAGTCTTCTTAGTCTTAGTTAGTAGGCTCTAGTTCTACTGTCATTTTATCGTTAAATTCACCTTTTCACCTTCGGGAAAAGTAATTTTATTGCAAGATCATATTTCAAAACCTAGTTAAACTCGCATATATGAAAGAAAATTAAAGAAAATATAAAAATTACTTTAGCTACTTTGACGTCATTAGTGCAAACTCAGAACGGTATACTATTATGTAAATCATTTAAGGAATTAGTACAACCATACTGTTTTTTGCATTAGCTTTCGCATATCCCCATGGGTAAACAAAGGCAATACTTTAGGATATGTGGTTGTTCTAATTTCTGAAATTTGTCTGCCTTAATCGTCAAGATGTTGAGAGGGCCGTTTTGCGTACCTTGTGTTACACACCGACGTTGGCGTCGAATTCCAGCCAAAATTTATTTCATACACACTATGATTGGCAATCTTGGTCAGTTTTTCACGTTGAACACGATGATATGCTTTTTAGCAATTTTTAATTTTTATAAGCTTTCCCTATTAACTTGCAATACGAAGGCTTTCACTCTCGGCTCTATAAAGATCAGATACAAATTAACTGTTTTTATTTTAAAGTGGTATTTGCAATGTTTTGAAACTGGGAAGCTTATAGCTTTTACTTTTTAGCCATGTAGCGGGTAGCTAGTATTAAAAATTATCGCACAGTCTTAATTTGAAAAAAAGGAATATTTTTTTTATGTGGACAGCTATATACATACGTATAACTGGCAGCGCGGTAAATACATATTACCATAGGAAGCTTTTATACTCTTTTTCATACATTTTTGAAGTACATAATGATGTATCATGCATTATCGTACATTTCAACATTTTTTTTGTCTTTCCCGTCATAAAAGCAACTATAAATAACAACGTTATGGAGTATTACAACAGTATTTGGCAACGTCGAGGTATTATATCTGTAATTTGTATATTGGGCTGGTGTATTATTTTTTTTATAATTGAATTTATAAGATTTTAGAAGTGATGACTGGCCCCTTACCAGTTCTCCTATTCCTACCTTTCTCTCTTGCCTTATCTACGTTTTCACGGTGAAAGTTGTTGGACCAGCTTTCATGAAGGACCGTCCTCCATTCAAGTTGAAGAATGTAATGCTTCTCTATAATCTGGCTCAAATCTTTTCCAATCTCTGGCTCTTCTATGAGGTTAACTATTATTTTTGTTATTCGTTAAAAACCTCCAAATTTTAAATAAATATATATTTTTTTAAATTTCTTAGTGCGTTATTTGTTTTTGGTTGGGAAATTACAGTTTCCAATGTCAGCCAGTTGACTATAGTGACAATCCGGTGTCTCGTAGGGTATTAAACTATATGTATAACTTAAATATAAGCTCACACACACACTATACATAAATACACATTAACATTTTAATTGATATTTTTTCAGATACTAAGAATGAGTTGGTGGTTTTACATTTCAAAGTTGGCAGATCTATTAGACACTGTAATGTTTACTTTAAAAATCAATGTAATGGTACATTAGAATAATACCAATATAGCTGTAGTTATTTTTTGTCCTAAGAAAAAAGCAAGAACACGTTTCCCTGATACATGTCGTGCACCATGCCATGATGCCATTCAACGTCTTTCTTGGTGTCCGCTTTCTGGGTGGAGGACATTCGGCCTTCACTCCCCTCTTAAACTCCTTCGTCCACGTCTTGATGTATTTCTATTACTTTATGACAGCTATGGGCTCTACGTACTCTAAAGCCGTGTTGCCTTGGAAGAGATACCTCACTACCATTCAGTTGGTATAATTTTGTATTCGTCAAAATAAGTTTTTAAAACAGTAATTGTGGTTTTATTAGATCCAGTTTGTAGCTTTGATGGTGCACGCTTTCCAGCTCTTCTTCGTCGAGTGTGACTACCCAATTGCTTACGCCTCTTGGATAGGAGCTCATGCCATCTTTTTCTTCTTTCTATTTTCTCAGTTCTATTGGAAAAGTTATATGAAGAATTTGTACCTAAAAAACAATTAAGGACGTCGTGGCCGTACCAATATTATTTTATCCCCGAGGGCTATTAACTGGAATAGTTAAATTTATTAAGTTAATACTAAAAGCTGAATAATAACCGTTGTGCATTAGTGTAGTTGTAGTCTGCTTGACCCTAGCCAGAGACTCTGGACTGTTTTCTTATTGCATTTTTTTCTTTGCCAATAAATTTGAAAGTGCAATCATGTTACATTCGTTATTCAATAAAAAAACAGATTTCGCCTACGTGGATTACGTTAGGTTAGGCCAGGTTATTTTATTTTAATTAAAATGCTAATTTAGGCCATGCTAACGATAGGTGGCATAACTGGCAAATAAAAAAAATTAACAAAACAAGGTTTACTTTTTTTCAAAGATTCCGCCATAGCTCATGGTCTTATCATCACAGTCTCTATGGCTAGACCCGGCCTTGGGCATAGTAGCTAATAACCACTCAAAAAAGTTTTCGTACACCTACACCCCAAAAAAAATATGCACAAAAATCCGAAACAATAAAAAAAATTCAGACGAAAAAAGAAAATCCAGAATCTACGAGAGAGAGAAACAGTGCAGAATTTTACAAAATCGCTGAAAATAAAATTTAAAAAATCCTGAAATTTTGAAAAAATCTGCAAAAATCCAAGAAAATCAAGATTTTTTTCCATCTTCGTACACCCAAACGTAGAGTGGTAAGCGGTAAGCCCCTTAGGGTTCTATTTATATATAACTATACGGCCAAAAAAATGACAAAATAAATTAAAATGGTTGTTGAAGGAAGTCATACTTTTTTAAAAATTTTGTTGAAGTTAAAGTGATACACGATTAAACATGTTTATTTATATGGACATCCGATTCGGACATTTTATTTATCATTTTAATTTAATTTTCCTGAGGAAACTACATTAATTCCTAAAGGTCTATACCCCGATCATCCTTGGGCGAAGAAACCAGAAATGTCCATATATTTTCTTCATGTTAACATTCCAGTTGAGGACCGGCTTTTTGCGGTTTCGTTTGGAATTGAAAGCGGTTCCAAATTTAGTTTTCCGCTTGCCATTTCTTAATTTCCCAGCTGTTTTCCCATTTCTTAGATTGATTTGTATAGTTTTTGTTTCCGCTCACGCCTGTACAAGTTGTTAATGGAAGGGAGAGGGAATTGTTTTGTAGAAATTATTTTATATATTCTCGGTTTACTGTTCCCATCTTTAATTTGACTACCGAGTAGATCCCTTATTACATCGCAATCACTTTTTCCTCGCAATTATTTTGAATTTAATTTATTAATATTTTATACTCTTTTCATTCATTTATCAGTTATCTTTAGATTCTTATTCGTAAATTATTGTTACTTTAACTTCATTCGGGGGAAAATTTTATTTTTACTTCAAAACTGATGAAAAGCACACAAAACAAATGAGCATCAAAATAATTAACGCAGCTGTATTGGTTCCAATATTTTCTGTTTCGGCGTAGTTCAGCATGAATACAAACAGGCAATACAAAAAAAAACAGTATCAATTGTGCACACCTGTAAAATTTATATTGAAAAACAAATGGAAAATGTTTATCGATTTTCCCTGGTAAAAAGAATGAGCCAAGGCCCAAGTGCTTCTAGTGAGTTCTGAATATGGTTTACTATTACAAATAAGTGGTGACATCAGCGGAACTTAAACTAAAATGACGCGCTGACGTTTTTATTTACCCACAACGCAAATATTATCTACACTAGATAATTTAAAAAAATATATATTGCAAATTTATTGAGAAATATGGTATTGATATGAAATGTTTAGCAGAGTTTAAAACCTTTAAGCTATATGAAACATCTTTGAAGCAATACCGAAATGGATGCTGGAACCACAGTATATTAGAGAAATGACGGGAACTATCCTTGATAGAGAAGGGGAGAAGATTCATAAAGTTTTAGGGAACCAGCAAGCTTCACCATCTTGCAAATCCCCCCCCCCTCCAGCGAGAGAGAAAAAAAATATGTAGAAAAGCCCCGAAAATTATACAGATTTTCTCATCTTATGATCTTCCACACACAGTCAATGGAACATCACTAGTGATGTAACATCAAAATTTATGTAACCTCTGAGAATACATCAATATTAATGTATGATGTGATGTTGATGTGAACTAAAAAAATATCGATGTTTGATGGCGATATTTGATGGCAGCGACGCCACTGAAGTACACTTTTTACCATCAGTATCAGAAAAAAATATTGGGAAAAAACTTATATAATTTATGCTATATTATTCATTCAGACAGCTCTAGATTAGGCTGTTTTAATGGATTTCCTTCATAAGGTATAACAAAATCTTTTGAGAGAGGGAATTAATTAAACACGTCTTGTTCCTAATAAATGTTGTTTGAAAATGTATTTCTTTATTTGCTTTAAAGAGTTTGCTCAATAGCCCCCAACGCTACACCCCACCAAGAACTTAAACACGGTCCCTCCCGTTGTTGAAATTTTTTACCAGAATTAAGGGTATGATTCGGAATTTCGTTCAGTTAGGTATCACAACCCGTAAATTTTAATATATGTAGCTTCGAATTTATTAGAAAACTTCTACCGGCTATTGTTTTTCGTTGGCCGGAAAACCGCAAAATATGGTGGGGAAGTCATCACAACCAAAAACCCGCCTAATGAAGTTAACATATTATTAGGAAAAATTTACTGTGAATTATGAATTAAATATTAATTTTCAACATTCTGCGGTCGAGATTAAACCAGAACTTGATGGCTACTGGGAGAGTTTGGGTAATTATAGGCATCGTTACTTTTAAACTGTTTTTCGATTTTTCATCGGGTCTCATTTTCTTTTTCGGCGCACCGCTACCTGCGAATTGATCAACTTGTGCTTATCCCGCCACCTGCTCAACGCATTTAGATCAGTATCTATTTTAGTTTAGTTGTTATGAAGGTAAATGTGTGTGTAGGTACAGTGGGGCTACTTGGGACATCGAGACGGGGGTTACTTGGGATCATGAAACGCCATATAAAAGAAGGGGGAGACAGCGCGCG